>JAQQSY010000028.1:24592-58449 GCA_028646535.1 Procyon lotor
GCACTACGGGGCATTTACCCCAAAGAAGCAGATGCAATACAAAGAAGGGCCACATGTACCCCAATGTTCATAGCAGCAATGGCCACAATCACCAAACTGTGGAAAGAACCAAAATGCCCTTCAACAGATGAATGGATAAAGAAGATATGGTCCATATATACAATGGAATCTTAAGCCTCCATTAGAAAGGACGAATATCCAACTTTTGTATCAACATGGACGGGATTGGAAGAGATTATGCAGAGTGAAACAGAGAGAGCCAGTTATGTTCTCACTTACGTGCAGAGCAAAAAGGAAATCATGGAGGGCATTGTGAGAAGGAAGGGGAGAGGGAATGGGGGGAAATCAGAGAGGGAGATGAACCATGAGAGACTGTGGACTCTGGTCAACAAACTGAGGGTTTTGGGGGGGGTTGGGCAAGCCTGGAGGTGAGTATTGAAGAGGGCACGTATTGCATGGAGCACTGGGTGTGGTGCATGAACAATTAATCCTGTAACACTGAAAAAATAAAATAAATATATTTGGGGGGAAAATTAAAGTAAAAAAAAGTAATAAATAAATAAATAAAATGTCCTCAAATTAAAAAAAATAAAAATAAAAAATAAAAAGCTTTTGCATAGCGAAGGAAACAACAAAACAAAAGGCTACCTACTGAATGGGAGAAGATATTTGCAAATGACATATACAAAAAGAGGTTAGTATCTGAAATATATAAGGAACTTATATAATACAATACCTTTTAAAAAATGGGCAGAGGACCCGAGTAAACATTTTTCCAAAAAAGGCAAACAGATAGCCAATAAACACATGAAAAGATGCTCAAAATCACTAATAATCAAGGAAACGCAAATCAAAACCACAGTGAGATATCACTTCACACCTGTCAGATGGCTGAAATAAAAAAGACAAGAAATAACAAGAGTCAGTGCAGATATAGGAAAAAAACAAACCTCATATAGTGTAGGTGGAATGTAAATTGGTTCAGTCCCCGTGGAAAAACTGTACCGAGGTTCCTCAAAAATCTAAAAATAGAATTACCATATGACCCATTAATTTCATCACTGGGCATTTACCCAAAGAAAATGAAAAACTAATTTTAAAAGATACATGCACCCATATGTTTATTGCAGCATTAGTTACAATAGCCAAGTTACAGAATCAACCTAAGTTTTCATTGGTAGACAAATGGATAAGGAAGATGTGTGTGTGTGTGTGTGTGTGTGTGTGTGTGTGTGTGTGTGTGTGTGTGTACGTATGATAGCATATTACATAGCCTTAAAAAAGGATGAGATTGTGCCATTTGCAATAACATGGGTGGACCTAAAGGATATTATGCTAAACTGGTCAATCTCGTAATGCAATTAATCTTTACACATTCATCATTTTGTAGCATCAAACATTTGTCATTTAGAAATATTGACTCACTGAGTTATGCAGATCTTCCAAATGTTGGCATATTTTATTTTATAATAATAATCACACATCACATGAACTCTGGAAAGCTCATTCTATATTAGTAAAAGGATGAAACTGAAAAGCCAAAAAATATTTTAATATTACTATGAAAATTGCTGTGACTTCCTAGGTTCTCCAAGATGGTCCTGAAGCTCTAAGGGGTCCATGGACAACACCTCAACAAATATTGCATCCGATGTTTCAGAGATAAAGGGGAGGAAACTCGAGGTAGATCACTGATGATCAGTGAGCAAGGAAAGATATATTACTGAACTGAGAGATTATAGTGGAGAGATTATATCCAAGAAGTTTTCACACCCCTAGTAGTTGTGAGCATTATTAAGAGTGTCCATGATATTTTTTAAAAGTAATTTTATTCAATAGAGGAAACAAAAACCTGATATCAGTGATGAAAAATAAATCAATATTGAGAAACAGCATAGGTGTTTTCAGTCATATATTGCATTTATTATGAAGGGCTAACTTATACATTGAAAGCATTCTTTATTCTTGAGTAAATTGGTCTGCAAAGCTTTTTACACTGTGATGTTTACTAAATGCCATTCTTTTAAATACCATGACTGCCAGTTTTATCTGTATCATTATCAGCCTAATTAATAAACTGCATTTTAGTTTCAATAGTTGCCCAGGCTGGAAAAAGTCCTGAAAAGCCATTTTGTTTCTTCTTCAATGGCAGGATTACAAACATAGAAAAGACACTTAAGAACTCTCTCAGAAGGTTAAGAAAATATCTTACATGCATACATTAGAGAAAATTTGTAATGAGCCCATATGAATTGCCTGATTAAAATTAATGATGAAGAAAAATAAGAGGAAGGCACTGGGATATGAATCCAGAATTAACAACAGATTTCCCTTCTATCACTGCAGAAAACATACTCTGAGAGAGACCTGGACAATATATGATACCTCACATGAGTGAATGTATAATGACACATGTAAGTTGCTTCTTTGTTGTTTTTTCATTCATCTCCCATTAATTTCAGTTGTCCTGAATATGTGTACATTTCTCACCCTGGAAGAGCTTTATGACACTATCTCTGATCTGTTTTGTCTTTACCCCATACACAATGGGGTTGAGAGTTGGGGGAAGTAGAAGATAAAGATTAGCCACAATAATGTGGAGAGGAGGAGGAATTGTGTGTCCCCCAAAACGGTGGGTAAAAAAAGTAAAGAAGGCTGGAACATAGGTGATCATGATGGCAGATATATGGGCAGTGCTGGTGCTGAAGGCTTTCTGCCGAGCATCTGCTGACGAAAGGCTGACCACAGCCCGAAGAATCATCGTGTAAGACACAGATATACAGCAGATGTCAAACACTCCAATCAGGAGAGCAACCATCAGACCATAGATGACATTGATTTTGATGCTGGCACAGGACAACTTCACCACTGACATGTGGTCACAATATGTATGGGAGATAATATTACTTTGGCAGAAGGGCAAACGCTTGACCAAGAATGGAAAAGGAATCAGCAGGAGCACACCCCTCAGGAAGGTGGCAAGTGCAGCTTTGGCAATGATAGGGTTAGTGAGTATGGTAGCATAACGCAGTGGGTAGCAAATGGCCACATAGCGGTCCAGAGCCATGAGCATGAGCACCCCAGACTCCACACCTGTGAGGCCATGAACAAAGAACATCTGGGCTAAGCAAGCATTGAAGTTAATTTCCTTGAGATTGAAACAGAAGATGCAGAGTGCATTGGGTACTGTAGTGGTGCAGGTAATGAGGTCAATGAGGGACAGCATGGCCAGAAAGAAATACATTGGGCGATGTAAGAACTCCTCCTGATGAATGAGGTACACAAGGCCAAGGTTTCCCACAAGAGAGATGATATACATTGTGCAGAATGGGAGGGAGATCCATACATGTACTCTTTCTAGACCAGGAATTCCATTAAGAATAAAAAATTTGGGGGCAACACATGAATTATTGGAAACCAGCATAACTAATTCAGTAGATGAACTCTTTATCCAGAAGTATCTAAGTATCTATCCTGAGAAGAAGGAAATAGAAGTTTAATTCAGAATGTCCTTGAGAATGCAAACTTAAATTTGGAATATAGTTACATTCTGACTGAAAATAGACCATATATATATATATATATATATATATATTTATGAATAATATTACATTAGGGTAAGATTTTTAATGTTTTATAAGTAGTCTAAATGAAATTGTAAAGCCACAATTACAAAGTTGTGATTTTTTTTTTTTGTGATTGTTTTTTGACATCAAATGGAAGAAGAAACTGAGGCACAGAGATATCAAATGATGTGTCATTAAACTAGATTCTGGAATAGGAATGATATTTATATATGACTCTAACATTTATGCAATCTCTTTACTCTGCATCCTGGTTTGACAGAGTACCTAGCTTATGATAGCAAGTTATCACTGCATGAAGGAGGGTCTGAAATTTGCTCAACACATTAATACTGCATGGCAATATGTAATGGGAAGATTATGGTTGTTTATATCTAAGAAGATCTTGCTCAAATCTTAGGTTTTCCCATACCAATTTTATGACTTGGTGAGGTTTGCTTCAATCTTGAAGAAGCTCAGTTGCTCATCTACAACTTATGGCTAATGTTACCTTCCTCAAAGAGTTCTCAAAAATAATCAGAAGTTTTACTCCTAGGTTAGTATCCTGGTGAACTGGATATATTAATTCAAAATACAAGCATAGGTGCTATATGGTTATAAGATACAAAGATAGTGGGCACGAGGGTTAAGATAACTTGATTGTCCCAGTAAAGAGAAAAATAAGAACCTCCCTTTCTCAAATACTCTGTAATTTCCCAAGCCAAATGAAGTCATCTATCTCCTTTCCATGTCTTCTGTTTTTAAATAATTCTTGAGAGGCATATTCTCTCTCTTAGAATATGTCTACTCTCAGTACCTCAAATACAGCCGACATGAAGATAATTTTCAGATCATTAATTTTGTAAGAAAACTATGTAACAACTGTTGAGTCCTCCTTCTAAATGCATGCTGGATGTTTCCATGGACAGTTTAAATTCCCCATGCTGGAGACTAACCTCATCACATCAGCCTCTACCCCATGCCAGAATAGCTTCCTTTTCTTGAGATCTGTCTTTTGGATAATGGTGTCATTTTCTACCACATGAGCTGCCAGGATCTTTGAGATTCTCTCAGGGATTCCTCTTCATCATCTTGAATAAAATTCCTTTATAACTCGAAGTGCTTCAGTTCTTACTCTGTCCAGGTCACTTCAGCATGTCTATTACTTGTCCTCTATTCTCAGATAAGACAAGACTTCTATTTTTTTAATCCAGAAATATTTGTAATATCACCACACTTACTGTCTTTGAAAGACCACCTAGCTATATCCACCTATTTCTTGATTTGCCTCTTGTATTTTTCAAATCAAGTATTTCTGATAGCATCATTTTGAAGACATTTTAATCCACTGCCTAATAATCTTCAATGTTTTCCCATCAATTTGAGGGTAGGGCTCAAATTGCTTGGCATGGCATTTAATAAGATAAAATTTAGGTCTTATTCCGCCTTTCCATTTTATTTGTTTCCAATTGCTAAGCACCGAAAAGTGGTCCTGCTTTGGACAATAAATTATATGGTCACTCTATTCTAGCATTTCATGCTTAAATTTAATAGACCACATTCCAATCCCCAAAACCTATATATATTTCAAGTTTAATTTCTTTCTCTTATCTGAAAATTTCTGTCATATACTTATCTTGATAAGTCTTCTTTGAGCATTGAGAGAGAACATCCTTCCCTTCCTCCTTGATTTATAGTTTTTCTCTTTTTCGAGTTTTCATTTAAATTCCAGTTAGTGAACACAGTGTAATATTAGTTTCATACGGAGAATTTAGTGATTCATCACTTACACACAACACTCAGTGTTAATCACAATTGCCCTCCTTAATACCCGACACCCATTAAACCATCCTCCTGCCCACCTCCTCTCCTGACACTCTCAGTTTGTTCTCTATCGTTAAGAGTCTGTTTTCTGGAGCTTTTGTTTCTTTATTTTCTGTTTAGATGATCTGTCTGTTACTGAGAGTGGCGTGTTAAGATCTCCTACTATCATTGTATTCATACCAATATGACTCTTTATTTTGATTAACAGTTGGCTTATGTAGTTGGCTGCTCCTATATTGGGGGCATAAATATTTACAGTTGTTAGATCTTCTTGGAGGATAGACCCTTTCCCCAAAGAAGCAAATGTATTACAAAGAAGGGCCACGTGTACCCCAATGTTCATAGCAGCAATGGCTACAATTACCAAACTGTGGAAAAAACCAAAATGCCCTTCAACAGATGAATGGATAAAGAAGATACAGTACATATATACAATGGAATATTATGCCTTCATCAGAAAGGACGAATATCCAACTTTTCCATCAATGTGAACGGGACTGGAAGAGATTATGTGGAGTGAAATAAGTCAAGTGGAGAGAGCCAATTACCTTATGGTTTCACTTACGTGCAGAGCATAAAGAAAAACATGGAGGGCATTGTGAGAAGGAAGGGAAGGGTCAATGGGGGAAATCAGAAGAGGAGATGAACCATGAGAGACTGTGGACTCTGAGCAACAAACTGAGGGTTTTGGAGGGGTGGGGTGGGGGTTGGGTGAGCCTGGTGGTGGGTATAGAGCAAGGCACGGTATTGCATGGAGCACTGGGTGTGGTGCATGAACAATTAATCTTGTAACACTGAAAAAGTGAAATAAACATATTTGGGAGGGAAAAAAAGAGTCTGTTTTCTGGCTTGCCTCTCTTTTTTTTCCTCCCTATGTTCATCTGCTTTGTTTCTTCCCTTAAAGAAGCCCATGCATCCTGCAGTCCAGGTACAGGATGTTTAATTTGCTTCCCAAAGCTGTTAGCGATCATTTCAGAATGAAATCCAAGTTTTTCTAGCTCAGACTTCATATCTGTTCCACTAAAGCCAAATCCTTTTTAAGGCTAACAAACAGCACATCAGTCAGTGGTTTTCTCATTTATTTGTTTTTGTGTTTATTTGTTTGCTTGTTTCTCTGGAGGAATATGAGGCTTCATGTTTCTAACTTGAGACTTCTACAGCTCCTGCTTCTTACAATTTCTCCCTGCTCAGTACTCCAGCCATCTCCCAGGTAAAGAACAGGGTTGTGTGGGATGATTCATACTTTCTCTTCCAAGGCGGGAGGTGATTTGGTTGCTAGTACCATTCAGACTTACCCTGGGAACTTCCTTATTCTGCCTGTGGTTCTGAGGAATTGATAAGGAGATAGAATAAAGGAAAAGCCTGGAAGTAGAATAATCACAAAAGTACAGGAAAAGAAATTCACCATGAGGTCTTCATTCAGTCTTGTGTTGAGCCTTTTCCAGTGGAAGAGACAAAGCAACTTACTGTACTACCAAAAGCATACTACATTATATATGCTGCACCAAACCACCACACATCAATCACAATTTCTCTTCCCTCCTTGATGATGATAGGCTCCATTACCTGGTCCAGGTGTCTAAGCCTCTAGGATCTGATGGAGAATACTGCGATTGACACTATCACTGCTGCTTCTGTGTTCCCTCATCCCATGCTGGGCAGCCATTTGACACAAAGTGTGTGCAGCACCCATTGTTGCCTCTGGCTGTTTGAAACAGAAAACGGCCTCCTTTATATTATTACTTGATCCCAACCCCCAGAAAAATCTGGATGAATCAGCTACTGCTTAGGATGCAGGAAGGCCAAGAAGCCTTGTCTTCTCATTTTCTTCTCCCTTCCACACTACGCTTCTCTATAGATGGCCTATGACAACATTTCTTTCCTTTTTTAAAAATTTTTTTTATTTTTAGGAATTTAGAGTCTGGAATACAGAAAAAAAAATCCTGTCAGGCACCTAAAGAATCCTGTCCATGATCCCCTAGAGAAGAATGTCAGGAGAAAGCTATATCCAGAAAAGGGAGGTCTAGATTCTTTGAGACTATTTCAACTTTTCTTGTTATTTTTTAAAATGTTTTTCTGAAAATGACAAATTCAATTTTTATTGACATATGATGTTATCACTGAATATTTCAAGCCTGAATATCTCAAGTAATGGACACTAAATTAATTCAAGCAATTCCATTTGTTAAATTTTTATAAGTTTCCATTAAGCATCTACCATGTGTCAGGCAATGAATGCTTTGGCAATGAGCAGAAGACCTTTCTTTGCTTCTGCTCTGGTTCTTTTAGGTTTACCTTGTACATAGACAGCCAACTTGCATAGCAACTCAAATATCTACTCACTTGCCTTCAGAAAAAATAGCAGCAATACCATTTGGTTATCTATGTTTGCCTATTTAAAATATATTTACCTACCTATTTAAACTAATTAATGAATTTAATTACATTCCTATAATAAGTCTGCCAATTCAGTATTGCCATTGCCATTTTATCTAACCAGGGTTCTGTAGGTTTCATAGCACTCTGACCTCGATAGACTTTTGGGCTCCCTACACCAAACACTGGTGATACAGCCCCTCTCTCTTAGGCCAAACCAGATACTCTACTTGAAAGTCACCTTTCTACCTCTCTGCTACCCCCATATTTTCCCTATTTTTAAAAAAGATTTTATTTATTTATTCATTTGACAGAGAGAGAGAGAGAGATCACAAGTAGGCAGAGAGGCAGGCAGAGAGAGAAGAGGAAGCAGGCTCCCTGCTGAGCAGAGAGCCTGATGGAGGGCTCGATCCCAGGACCGTGAGATCATGACCTGAGCTGAAGGCAGAGGCTTTAACCCACTGAGCCACTCAGGTGCCCCTCCCCATTTTTTATAATAATGCTAACCTGAGGACCTGTGCTAGAACTATTTGTTATATTTTTATTATACCTTTACTGATCTGTGAGCTCTTTTATCATACATATCATATCAAATCTCCCACCTATTTCACTCCATGAATGAGAACAATTACTGGATTAAAAAACGTAAATTGGAGTTAGATTGGCTGACTGCAAATTGTGTGATGAACTGAAGAAATGAAATGGGGTGGGGAAATGTGGGCTAGTGACTTGGAGGAAAAAGGGTGTACCTATTTACCATTCCCTGAACTAAGGCATCTTAGGGTTATTATCCTAATCCTCTGCCTCTGTCATTATACCATATATTTGTGAAATGAATTAATATAAAGAGAAGAATTCCCTAAACTGCAAAGGAGATTTTGAGAGCATCTAGATTCTCTCTTCCCATACAAGAGCACACATCCCTTGTTAGTACTATTGCTGCTTTGAATGTAGAATGACCATGATCTTCTTAATTTTCCTTAGCCTAAGAAATCACCAAAAACATCCTCTACAGGGCAATGCCCTTGATCCCTGGGATCATATATGCAGGTTAAAACAAGCCTAGGCTTTATCATGGAGTAGCCTTGGATCAAAATATCTGGAAGGCATTACCTTACCTAGAGTGTAGCTCTGGACAAGGAGTATCGGAGATCTTCATGCCTGGATGAGAGCCCAGGAATGTATATGAAGGTGGAACCTTGGTTTCACCTTATAGACCTTAGGTCAGAAGTGCTTAGTTTGGCTGACTTCCCATGGGAAGGGGCATAATCTCACATGCTCAGGACTTCCAAGTCTCAGTGTGAAACAGTGCTTAAGAACCTGAGAGACAATGGAGCCCTAAGGGAAAGCATGATACAAAGCTTCATATATTTGAAGCAAAAATAAAACACCAAACCATAGCTGGCCCTCAAATAAGGTTAGTGCAGAAGAGAATTCCCATGGTACAGATATCCCACCATTAAGATTACAAGCTGGAAATCCTTGTCTAAAGTAATTAAAAATGAAGAAAATGTATATATGTGTATCACTTTACAATCAATAAGTGTTATTCAAATTTCTTTTTTTTAAAGATTTATTTATTTATTTTTATTTGATAGAGAGCAAGATCACAAGTAGGCAGAGAGGCAGGCAGAGAGAGAGTGGGAAGCAGGCTCCCTGCTGAGTAAAGAGCCCGATGCGGGGCTTGATCCCAAGACCCTGAGATCACGACCTGAGCCAAAGGCAGAGGCTTTAACCCACTGAGCCACCCCCAAATTTCTAAAATATTATACCCCTTAACTTAAAAAAATAAAAATGTAACAATTAAAACATTTTTAAATAACATATGCTTCCTTTTTAAAAAGATTTTATTTATTTGAGCGAGAGAGAGAGAAAGAGTGAGGACAAGTCGGGGGAGGTGCAGAGGGAGAGAGAGAAGTAGAATCCCTAGCTAAGCAGGGAGCTCAATGAGAGGCTCCATCCGGAACCACAGGATTTGACCTAAGCCAAAAGCAGCTGCTTAACCAAATAGCCATCCAGATGCCCATAAATAAAATATACTTCTGAGACTAAGAAATACCTGCCATTAAGATTTAGTGAGTCTTGGGGCGCCTGGGTGGCTCAGTCGTTAAGCGTCTGCCTTCGGCCCAGGTCATGATCCCAGGGTCCTGGGATCGAGCCCCGCATCGGGCTCTCTGCGCATCGGGCTCTCTGCTCGGCAGGAAGCCTGCTTCTCCCGCTACCATTCCCTCTACTTGTGTTCCCTCTCTCGCTGTGTTTCTCTCTGTCAAATAAAAAAAATAAAAAAATAAATCTTTAAAAAAAACCAAAAACACTATTTCTAAAAAAAAAAAAAAAAAAAAAAAAAAGATTTAGTGAGTCTTTATTTCCATGTATACGTAATTAAAAAAAATCAGGATCATAATTCACAGGCTATTTTATCATTGAATAGTGTATTTATAAACACACACAATGGAATATCATTCAGCCTTGAGAAAAAAAGGAAATCCCACCGTTTATGACAACATGGATGGGCCTTGAGGGCATCGTGCTAAGTGAGACAAATCAAAGAAACACAAATACTGTATGATCTTATTTACGTGTGGAATCTAAAAAAGCCAAACTCATAAAAGCAGAGTAGAATGATGCTTTCCAGAAGCTAGGGAGTGGGCAGTGGGTATATGCTGTTTGACTAATTAATAAATCCTGCAGACATGACACAGCAATGTGATTATAGATAACAGTAGTATACTCTAAACTTCAAACTTACTGAGAGAATAGATCTTAAGTGTTCTCACCACAAAAAGAAATGGTAATTATGTGAGGTGACAGCGGTGTTAGCTAACACTATGGTAGTAATCATATCGTAACATATAAAGGTGTCAAATCAATACATGTTGTACACCTTAAACTTATACAATTTTATGTGTCAATTATATCTCATAAAAATAAATTTTTTAAGAAAGGACAAATTAATTCTCAGTGACTGACTTATACATTAACTTAAATGAATTTCTTCTAATCACTTTTTAAAATTTATCCCTCTCAAGAAAAGGGAAATAAAGATGTGGTTATGTGATAATATAGAAGAGGCTTCTGTCTTTCTTCTGACATTCCTCCCATCAAATTACAAGAAGATGCTAATAGTAACATATATTTAAGAAAAGTAGGAAAAGGAAGTGATTAGTGATGGATGAAAGTTTTCAACCATTGGAAGAACTAAGATTTCATCTTTGGAAGACATAACATGGACTAGTGTTAATGAATGAAAAGATGACTCAACAGAGCAAAAAAGGCAGCCTGCAGGATGGGAGAGGATACTTGCAAAACAGATAATATGCAAAATATATGAGGAACTACTACAACTCAATTTGAGTGGGAAGTTAGAAAACGGGCTGAGGTCTTCAATAGAACCCATGCAAATGGCTAACAGGTAAATGAAAAGATGCTCAACATCACTATCATCAGATCATCAGGGAAATGCAAATCCAAACCACAACAAGATGTCACCTGATATCTGTTAGGATGGCTGTTATTGAGGAAACAAGAGACAAAAAGTGTTGGCAAGAATGTGACATTTGAGACATTTGAGACATTTATGCACCATTGCTAGGGATGCAAACTATTTCAGCAACTGTGGAAAACAATATGGACATCCCTCAAACATTTTTAAATAGAACCACCATAAGATGCAGCAACCTCGTTTCTGATTTATCCAAAAGAACGGAAATAAGGATCTCAAAGAGAAATCGGCATTCCCATGTTCACTGCATCATTGTTCATCATTAACCAAAATGTGGAAACAACCTAAATATCCACTGACAGTTGAATAGATAAAGAAAATGTGGTATATGTATAATGGAATACAATGGGTAACCTTGATGAAGCACATTTTGCAATATGCACAACATGGATAACCATGAAAATATTATACTGAGTGAAAAATGTTCGTCATATAACAAATACTGCATGATTCCATATAGATGAGGTATCTGAGACAGCCAAATTCATAAAAATAAAGAGTGGAATGATTGTTTCCCAAGAGAGTGGAGAGGGGGAAATTACTAAATAGCCATCATAAAGTTTCAGTTAAGCAAGATGAATAAGCTCTAGAGATCTGTTGTACAACATTATACGTACAGTCAACAAAATTTTTTATACACTTAAAATGTTTTAAGAGAATAAATTTCATGTGAAATATTTTTACCTCAATGAAACACAATTAAAAAAAAGAAATGACATGAATTTTCTAGGTTCAAATCCCAGATCTCTACCTAAAGTCTTTGTAGCCTATGACAAATTAATGAGCCCATCCAAGTTTCAGTCTCCTTAAAAATAAAATGCAATGAATAATGATTATCAGCAGAATAGATTCAAAATTGGAGATATGCATGTAAAGCATTCAGACTACTCCTAGTAGTGTCTAAGTAAATGATACTTAATCTTGTTATGGAGCAAGGGAGAGAGAAAGAATGTGTATGAATGTGGAAGTTTCTAGTAATATAATCAGAAGAAATTGAACACAATAATCGTTGAAAGCTGGTCTACAAGAAATTATTCTCATCTTCAATCTTCATTCAGAGTGGTAGGAATTCTTTTTTCCTTTCCTAGACTGAAACCACTAATGCCTGAATTCCGTGTATTAGCATATTTTGGGTTATTCTGTCATTTTGCTGGAGCACATCCTCAAATAACTTTGTAAGGAAAGTTGTTATGCAGATTTTCTTTCTTCATTTTTTGCATATCTAAAATAGTTTTACCATTCACAAATTTGATTGATTATTAAATTGAGAACATGATTGTAGTCTAATAATTATTTCTTTTCATAAGGAAGAAAATTGCTCTATGATCTCTGGTATCAATATTTATTAGTAGGGATCCTTTTCAATTCTGGAAATATAAATTGAATTTTTTAGTATTTTAATGTTTGTTTTCCACCTAAAATTTTTAAGGGTTTTTTTCATTATCTTTATTTTCTTTAATTTGACAGTAGTATGTCCAGGTTTGAGTCTTTTACAAATTTTCTAGGTATTTTGGTATTTCTTGATTATTTCTTAAAATACAAATTTTTAATTTTGTTATAGGAAATATTATTTTATAGATATTTGGAAAAATGCTCCTTTTGCCTGAATCGTTTTCATTTTTAATGTAAATCCTGATAGTGAGACTTCTGCCCTTCTGGAAAGAACTTCCATATTTCTTTATTTTTCTTTCATATTTTATATTGCCTTGTTTTTTTCTCTTTCTGTGAGATTTTTGCAAGTTTATTCTCTTTCCTTTACATATTTTTGCCATCAGTCGTTCTTTTCTGTTATAAGTCATTTTCTAATTCTCTGCTTACCTCTCTTCCATAGAAAAACTTTCTTTGTTTTATGGGTGAAATACATTATCAGATATTTCTGAAAAGTACTGATATTGGAAATATTCTCCTGCAAAAATAATAGGGATGGTGACATTGGACAGATACAGAAAGGAATGTAATCTTGACCTGTTTGTAAAGTAGTATACATTCGTACCCAGTAGTCATATCAACACTTGTATAATTATAATTATTCAAATACTGTTTATTAGTTTTCAGCTATTGCAATCAAATGATAAACAAATTTAGGAAAATTTCTAGACTCATAGCTAATGATAATGATCTTAAGAATAGGAAATTAAAGGGGTGCCTGGAAGGCTCAGTAGGTTGTGTCTGCCTTCAGCAAAGGTCATGATTCTAGGGTCCTGGGATTGAGCCCCCCTTTGGTCTCCCTGCTCAGCAAGGAGCCTACCTCTCTGTTGCTACCCCCACTTGTGCTGCTCTCTCTCTCTCTCTCAAATAAATAAATAAATAAATAAATAAATAAATAAATAAAATTTTTAAAAATTACAGGAAATTAAAAATATATCTGATTAACATTGAGGTTGGAAGTAGTAAGGAGATAAGGAAACTATAGACACACACATTATATCTATATATATGTAGATATATACAATGTAGATACATCTACACACTATATGCACACACATATACATAAATCACACACACATAAGTATATATAAATCACTCAGGTGACAAATACTACAATTGAGTTACAAACCTCATTGTCTATAACAGGGTAGTTTGTACTCAAATTAAAGTTCAAATATAACTTGTAGTAAAAGAAGAAATCACCAAAGAGAAAAAAAAAAGCCATACACATACACACCCAACATTTTTAAGATGCTATCTCTGGAAAGGAACTAGATGGAAGAGATTTTCAAAATGGAGGTTTTGATTTTCTTTTAATGATTATCTTGTCTGTGTTGTTTGATCATAATTTGTACAAATATACATATTATTGATACTAAATTTAGCATACCATGGAAAGAAACTAAGTATATATACTTTGTAAGCCATGGGCAGACAGACAGAAGAGGAGGCAAGGAAGAAAATGTTTCAGTTTAGAGAAATCACAGAGTGTCCTCAAGACATATTATTTTAAATAAATATTCTATTGAACTATAATATGCATCCCAAAAAGAGAACACATCATAAGTGTACAGCTTCATGAAATATCACCAAGTGGACACCTTGTAATTACCATTCACGTCAAGAACGAAATCATTGGCAACTCTTCAGAAGCAGTCCTCATACCCTGTCTAATCATTATCTGGGCTTTCATTCTCAAAGTTTAACACCATCATACTTTCTAATACCAAAAATTAGTTTTGCCTGCTTGTGAACTGCATCTAAATGAAATCACACTCTACATATTATTTGGTCTTTTTCACGCAACATTATATTTGAAATAGACCACAATTATTTATTTATTTAGTTTGGGTGTTGAAGGATATATGCTTTGGATATTATGAATATGCTGCAACTTACATCTTTTAGAAGTTTTCTAATGAACATATATATGCACTCCTGGATATACAGTTGGTAAACTTGGAGAATAAAGCAGGAGAAAATAACTTAGGAAAGAAGAATGAACTACAAATGGTCTTAGCAAGAGAATGTTAAGATAAATAAATTAGCACAGATATTGATGAACATGGCTTATGTTTCCCAGGGATTTAAATTTTTTTAAAAATTCAACTCTAGTCCTAGTGATCCAACAACTGTCCCCTATGAATAAGAGTCTTTGAAGAAGGGGCACCTAGGTGGCTCAGTTGGTTAAGCATCTCCCTTCACCTGGAGTCATTTTTCCCAGAGTCTGGATATTGAGCCTTGCATCAAGTTCCCTGCTAGGCAGAGATCCTGCTTCTGTCTCTCCCTGTGTTGTTCTCCCTGCTTGTGTGCTTGCTTAAAAAAAAAAAAAAAAAGAAGGAGTCTTTGAAGAACATAGAATTTCAGGAGAAAAAGTCTCTGCTGGGGCGCCTGGGTGGCTCAGTGGTTTAGCCTCTGCCTTTGTCTCAGGTCGATCTCAGGTCGATCTTGACCATCAGGTCATGATCGAGCCCTGCATTGGGCTCTCTGCTCAGCAGGGAGCCTGCTTCCCCCTCTCTCTGCCTGACTCTCTGCCTACTTGTGATCTTTTTCTCTCTGTCAAATAAATAAATAAAAAAGAAAAAGTTTCTGCCTAATGGGCATAGTGATACCCTTTAAAAAGAGGTAGAAGAATTAAAGTCCCATGGAAATATTTCCTGTGGCCAGATATCTGCTTTCATTTGGAGAGTCCTCTACAGACTTGTGATCTCAACCTGGCTAAGAGAATTCTAACCTCTCAGAAGACTCCACTTAAATTTTATGAGAATTGTCTTTTCCCTTAAGCAAGAATCTAATGACACTTTCTCGTATCTGTTTGGTTTTCACCCCGTACACAATAGGGTTCATTGTGGGAGGCATGAGCAGATACAGATTAGCCATAATAATGTGTATGTGTGGAGGAATAGTGTGTCCCCCAAACCGGTGAGTAAAGAAGGTGAAGAAGGCTGGAACATAGGTGATGACAATGGCACAGATGTGGGCAGTGCATGTGCTGAAGGCCTTCTGCTGGGCATCTGCTGATGAGAGACTCACAACTGCTCGAAGGATCATGGTGTAGGAGATTGTGATGCACAAGATATCAAAGCCCCCAATCAGGAGGGCAACCATTAAACCATAGATGGCATTGATCCTAACATTGCCACAGGATATCTTGGCCACAGACATGTGGTCACAGTAGGTGTGAGGTATAACATTGCCCCTGCAGTACGGTAGGCACTTGGTGAGGAAAGTGAAAGGGATAACAAGTATTACACCTCTAAGAAAAGTGAGGAGTCCAGCCTTCGAAATGACGGCATTAGTAAGGATAGTAGCATAGCGCAAGGGATAGCAGATGGCCACATAGCGGTCCAGGGCCATGAGCATGAGCACCCCAGACTCCATCCCTGTAAAAGTGTGCACAAAGAACATCTGGGCCAGGCAAGCCTTAAAGTCAATCTCCTTGAGGTTGAACCACAATATGCAGAGGGTGTTGGGAAGAGTGCTGGTGCACATGAGCACGTCTGTGAAGGAAAGAAGAGCTAGGAAGATGTACATAGGTCTGTGTAAAGCTTCTTCAGAGTAAATGAGGTACATAAGGCCAAAGTTCCCTGTGATGGCAATGCTGTACATGGTGCACAGGGGGAAGGAGATCCACAAATGCACTTCTTCCAGCCCAGGGATGCCATTTAAGATGAATGAAGCTGGAGTTAGGCTGGTGCCATTTAGGAATGACATAACACCTCTTGGAAGTTCGTGGAAAATAGTTATAGAATTGCTCTGTAAGCAGGAAAAAAAAAAGAAGAAGAAGGAGAAAATTCAGAGAGTAACTGACCAGCAGGATTTTCTTCTTCATAATTTGTCTTTCTTGTAGATCAATCACTAGATAAGGTCTTTTATGTTGACTATGTGACATATACACTGTTTGGGTCTATGCCTTAAGCATCAGACACTGACAAAATAAACTGATTTTTAATGGTTGTGCTGGATCCTGATGTGTCTAGGGTTTTGGATTTCATGGTTTTGTTATCAGAATTCGCAGTCCATTCTCCAAGGCTAAAGTTGGTTACAAACTGACCAACTGGGTGATCAAGGACTGATGAAATATTTGCTATGTGCTTAGGGCTTATCATCATAGTCAGAGATACATATTCCATTCTAAAATGTTAACAATTTTCAGTGGTTCTTGTGGGCTCACCTTTCTAAGGTCATCATCTTACTAGTGGACTATCCTGACAGTGATTTAAAGGGGTTAATTTTAATACAAATCCCCCCCTCCTTTTGGTTTGGAAGAAACTTAAATTCAGAAAACTATGAATCATAGAATGATCTTAAAGGTAAAAGCATAATAATCTCCTCATTAATATCATCAAATGGCCACCTATCACTGCTCTTGGGTCACTACCACTGTAAATAGTGGGTGAAGAATCACTGGGAATGCAGTAACTTATGAGACATTAATGTTGTTCTAAGAGTCTCTTCCAATGGACTCTAGTCTAGTCCAATGTGAATGGAGATACTCATCATCTTAAACTAAAACAACTGACATTTCCTTTAGAACAGAGTAATTTATTTTCTCCCTATATCATAGTTTTAGGGAGCCTTAGCAATGAATATTTCCCAGCCTACATAAGCTCCAAAACTAAGTTTTTCTAGGATAAGGAAAATATTCAATACATTTTTAAAGCCCATAGAAAAGGACTGGCAAAACATTTATGAATAGTAAGGAGGAGAATATTTATTTGGTATGATAGTATGTATGAGGTGATAGGAACAAAGTTTTGAGCATATGATGGATGCAAAAAAGATGTAAAAGTCTGAAGAAGTGGGCTATATTGGACTCTAATGTCCTAATTTAGAAAAAAAAAATGTGCCAGTAGTGAAATAAGAGGGATAGTCCTATAGAGGTCTGTTGAAAGGAAAAAAAATCTCTTTGAATAAGAAATATCAATGCCAACATTAGTAGTACCTCCTGGACACATGAAAGATGACCTCCCTGCCACTTGACAGGTGTCTCTGTGGGAAATCTAAGACTGTATAAACTTGGCTCTGCTCTCCTATACCTTTTATAAAATTGTATATCTTTATTTTTTTAAAGATTAAAGCTGAGTATATGAAATCTAGAAGCCCTTTCAATTGAGAAATAATTCAACTATCATAACTATGAAGTAAAATGGAAGCAATTTCCTAAAAAGGAAAAGTGGATGAGAAACAGAAAACTATGGAATAAGGCTGTCTTCACTCTTCTGTTTTTTTTTTCCATTGTGTCTTGGAAATGCTCATTTTAGCTTCCACAGCCAGTGGGACTGATGACCCCTCTTTAGAATACTCCCCACAAGGATTATATTTCAGTAGCTGAAACATTAACATTTTTATCCAAAGTGAAAATGGAGCACATAAGCTGGTATATAAAGGCAGCTGTATAGCAGGGTACACTGTGTCTTTTTCAAAAGTAAGGAGATTAACCCCATCTGACAACTCTCTTAATGCTTCCTCTCAGTTCAGCTATCATAATTTGCACCCACTTCTTTAATAAGAAGAATGCAGCCCCAATTCAGAAATCTGCTCACCCTGAAAGGTACTGGAGAGTTCTTCAAGTAACTGAAGGCATATCCACAGATTAAGTCATATTCATGTCTGTGTGATGGTTTTGGTCCTACAGGAGAAATCTAATACCTATATTGAGACCATGAGGCAGCAGGTGGAGGAGGGAACTTTTCTATTCTGTATGGGTGTGTGTGCGTGTGTGCACGCGCGTGCGTGTGTGTGTGTGTGTGTGTGTGTGTTATATTCTAAAGTTGGGAGCTGGGAAAACTTAATTGCTACTATCTCGTATTCTCAGAGGAGAGTTGATTTCCTGTATGTGTTTATAAGAAAAAAGAGACTTAGGAATCAGATATATCTGGGTCCTAAGGACTCTGGCTCAGCCACTGGGAATTGTCTTAGGAATTATTTTGTCCCAAATCATAGTTTAGGACTTTTGAAGCATATTTTTTTTTTAAAGATTTTATTTATTTGACAGCGAGAAACACAGCGAGAGAGGGAACACAAGCAGAGGGGATGGTAGCGGGAGAAGCAGGCTTCCTGCTGAGCAGAGAGCCCGATGCGGGGCTCGATCCCAGGACCCTGGGATCATGACCTGAGCCGAAGGCAGACCCTTAACGACTGAGCCACCCAGGTGCCCCTGAAGCATATTTTTTAAAGGTACAATTTGATGGTCTGAGACAACAACAACAACAAAAATAAATGTATGTAGATCTAAAACAATTTAGACTTTCAGAATTAAATCTTTTTGGGAGACAGACCTGTCTACTACCTTTTTCAAAACTTAGAACAATGTCATGCACAAAATTGGTACTGAAAAAAATATTTTTCAGAAAATATTAAATAATCTTGGTCTAAAAAAACTGAGCTTTAGATGTGATTTTGTAGTTAGTGTTCTTGACAAATTTACTCATTAATTTTAACATTTTTATATAAATTTCTTTGGCTTATCTAGATATACAGCATCCCTTTGTGAATGAAAAACTTTCTGTTCTCCCTTTCCTGTACTTTTTGGCATTTTTTTCTTGCCTTCTTCACTATCTACAACACCCCTCTTGTGCAATGTTTAAGAGGAGTGATCAGGGACATCTTTGTTTCATTACTGATGATTGGGCCTAGTGAAGCCTCCTAGGATACAGCAACCTGGTTCTAAACAATCATGTGAAAACATGGATTTATGCTACAACATAAAAGTACAGCTGTGCAACTGATAAACTATTGAACTCCACTTTTGAAACTAATGATGTACTATATGCTGGCTAATTAATTTTTTTTAAAAGCACAGCAGTGCCAATTGTAAAAGTTACTATAAAATAAAAAGTGGTCACTTGTTTGAAATAAATTTTATCTGGCTAACTGCTTATAGTAACATATAATAATTTATAGTAATATGCCTGTGCTTGCTGGTAGATAAAATTTATTTGGACTTTCAGTGTTACCCCCCCCCAACACACACACACACACAACCTTACCTTGAAACAGACATTTGGGATGTTCAGGAAAGTGTAATTCATTGCTGAGAAGAAAATTCTGGATTAACATCAAATAACTCACCAACATGTATGATATTTGTTATAGATTTTTATAGGTACCTTTTTTCCAGCTCTATTGAGATATACTTG
This sequence comes from Procyon lotor, assembly GCA_028646535.1. Lineage (NCBI taxonomy): Eukaryota > Metazoa > Chordata > Mammalia > Carnivora > Procyonidae > Procyon > Procyon lotor. The sequence continues at coordinate 44,428 of JAQQSY010000028.1, forward strand.
ATATATGACATAGTATAAGTTTAAGGCATACAGTGTGATGATTTGATACAGAATATTTGCCACAATACCGTTAGTTAACATTCTTCACCTCATAGTTACCATTCTATTAACATGGTGAGAACACTAGAACTCTGCTCTAATAGCAACTTACAAGTATATAATACAATATTGTTAAGTGTAGTCACCATCCTGTACATTAGACTCTGTAAAATGGACTCATTTTATAACTGCAAGTTCGTACCCTTTGATCAACATCTCCCAGTTTTCTGTACCCTTCTCCCCCTGGCATCCACCATTCTATTCTACTGTTTCAATGAGTTTGATGTTTTTAGATTCCACACAGAAGTCAGATCATACAGTATGTGTTTCTCTGCCTGACTTACTTCATTCAGCATAATGCCTTCAAGTTCCATCCATCTTGTCATAAATGGCAAGATTTCCCTCTTTCATATGGGTGAGTAATGTTCTGTCCAATATAGATGCCACATTTATCTAGACATCCATCTACAGATACTTTGTTGTTTCCATGTCCTGGTGTGTTGTGATAATGCTGCAATGAACATGGAACTGCAGATATTTCTTTGTGATAATGATTTTATCTCTTCAGATATCAATCTGGAAGTGAGATTTCTGGATCATATTTCTATCTGTAATTTTTTGAGGTAACTCCATGCTGTTTTCCACAGGGGCTACCCCAATTGCATTCTCACCAACAGTGCACCAGAGTTCCCTTTTCTCCATGTCCTCTCCAACATTTGTTATCTACTGCTTTGGTTTTGGTTTTGGTTTTGGTTTTATAACAGCCATGCTAACAGATTTAAGGTAATCTCCTTGTAGTTTTGAATTACATTTCCTTGATGATTGGTGATGTTAATGACCTTTTTGTGTTCTTGTTGGCCATTTGCATGTTTTCTTTTTAAAAAATATCTATTTAAATCCTCTGCACATTTTTAATGAAATTGTCAGGGTTTTGTTTTGTTCTGCTATGCAGTTATATAAATTGCTTATTTATTTTGGATATTAATCCCTTACCGGATATATGATTTGCAAATATCTCCTTCCAGTCTTCAGGATGCCTTTTCATTTTGTTGATTGTTTCTTCTGCTGTGCAGAAATTTTTAGTTTGATGCAATCTCACTTGATTTTTGCTTTTGTTTTAGTGCCTTTGGAGTCATATCCAAAAAAATCACTGCCAAGACTGAAGCCAACAAGGTTGTCCCCCAAGTTTTCTTCTAGAAGTTTTATGATATCACATCTTCCATTTAAGTCTTTAATTCATTTTGAGTTAATTTTTGTGAGTGGTATAAGATAGGGGTCTAGGGCTCTTGATCTGTCCCATTGGTCTAGTCTGTTCTTATGTCAGTACCATACTGCTTTGAGTACTACATTTTGTGACATAATTTGAAATCAGTATTGGTGGCTTACTCTTTTTAAGTTACTTCTTGTATATCATTGTATGGATTTATTACAATTCATTTATTCACTCACATGCATTATTGGATATTTATTTTTTTCGTGTTTGGGCTATTATGAGTAAATCTACTCTAGACATTCATGGGCAAGTCTTTGTATAGACATATGTTTTCAGATTTCTTATGGAAATATTCAGAAGTAGAGTTGTTGAGTCATATAATAGATGCATGTTTAAATTTTGAAGCTAGAACTGAGGCAGTCTGGGAAGTTAAAAATAGTTCTAGATTTATTCTGTGATGGATACCAGACAGCTCATATGTTCCATCAGAAAAAAGTTGTTAAAATTTGAGGGTAACCACTGAGGATTTTTCCCCTGGCTCAATTATAGTGTAAATACCAGATATCCCCCACTTTTTGAGAGTTTTTGTTATGTCACTTCACATTTACAAAAGATCTAAATTAGTACTGTTTTTGTTAAATGAAAGAAATTGAAGATTTTCGCTTGTACAAAAAAAGGGTAAAAGCAAAACTAGTGGTCATTGTTTGCTGTGCAATGAGGTGTTATAGACACAGTGTACGCCTGAGCACCCAGAACATGCCACCAGGCTTCTTCCCCAGGAACCACAGTCAGCATCTCAGCATCTCAGCCTCAAGTCCTCATGGCTTTGAACTATGTCTGTGAACATCTGTACTTTATCTTTTGTGCATCCATTAACATGGTGTACCTTAAAGTATCAGAAAAGCCCAAAGGTGTTCTTTTGGGGTCTGGAAATGTTCACAAAATTTTCTATATAAATAATAATTTATTATTATTATTAATTGCCTCTGTGCTTTATGCCATTTCATAAGAATAGTCGATTTCCAGGTAACAGGGGAAATCTGTATAGATCCAGTTTCAACAAAGCTAAATTTACCTCCTATCCCACCAGAGACCTATGGGACATCTATTTGAGAAGTGTCAAAATAAGTTTTCTTTGGCTTGGAAAATGCCCAGAGAAGCCACTAAGTGTTGATACAGAGGGTTCCTAACCAATGCTGTACAATTTCCTGAGCAATACCAGTCATGAATGGAGATTTAAAAACATCAGGCATCAGGGTGAGTTTGGGCGATTCAAAGGAAAAAAATATGTAAGATGCACAGAAAATCTGCAACTAAATAACAGGGATTTGAGTCAGACAGTGGCTGAATGTGAAGGACTAAATAATCTCACTCTTTTGACTTCTGAAGGGATTCACAAACTGCTTGGAAGAGGGAGGAGAAGTGGGGGAAAAATTAAGTGTAGTTAATAGTACCCTAGTGCCGATGTGCTAAGGACCAAAGAGATAATGTTACGGACAAGCAAATGTCTGCACAAATACAGAAAAACTCTTCTCTCTGTAGATGGAAGAGTCTTCCTTAGGAAGTGTTAAGACCACTACAGATGAAAATCATTAGTGCAAGAGCTGAAAGGAATTCCAGTGACCATGTCCTCCAACTTCCTGATAACACTATTCATGATACATGTTATTCCCCCTTTGCCTGAATACATCTGATGAAAGTAATCTTGTTATCTTACTAGAGATCTCTATCTGCATGAATGAATACTAACATTTGATCCCAAACCTACTTTCCTATAATTTTTTGTATTCATCATACGTGTGATTAAAGTATGCGAAATGATACAAATGCAATTACTTGCCTATACTCCATGTACTCATGCCAGTTTTAAATATCTCCAATTTCACTAACAAATGAACAAAAAACCCTTTAGGATTCTAGATATCTTGAAACCATTTTACCTATCCTCCAGATACTCTGATTTTTCAATGCACACACAATTTATTAAGGTATATAAATTATACAAGCAAGAAAACCAATCAAAAAGGAAAATTTGAAATTCATTCAGTCATTCATTCATTCACTCATTCATTCAAAGATTCTTTTATTTTGCCAGTTAGTACATTAAGTGCAAGAGACACAGCAGTGAACAAAATAGAAATTCCTGTGTATATAGATTTTACATTCTAATGAGGAACTAAAGACAATACTAATTGCTGTGAAGTAAAGAAAATCTGGTAAGCAGGATTTTATGCCAAGCTTGGCAGAGGTCTGGGGCTTGCAATTTTGATAAGGTAAGGAAAAGCCTTACTTTGGATCTGACACTGAGTGAAGACCTGAAATTGTTGAATGTATGCAACCTGGTATTATCTGGGGAACAACAAAGCAGGCAGTGAAAGTGTCAAGTGGAAATGCCTGAACTGTGTTCATGACTGCTGAGTTTGGGAAATTTCCAATAGGGATGGATAGACTGAGAGGATCAGAGTTAGAGCAGTGGGAGACCACTTAGAGATTCAAAAGAGTTCTAATTGTACAGGATGTTGTAAACAAATATAGAGATGCTAGCTTTTGCTCTCAGTACGATGTAAGGATATTAGAGATTTAAGGAATGGCTAAACATTGTATTGTTTCATTTACATTGTAAAGCAAAATAATGGAATAATACTATAATAATTTCATAGTACTATATATTTTGGCTATTATGGCCCAAGTTCTGGTGAAAATTTCCGTGGTTTACTTAATGTTCCATGGTTCACTCAACTTACAGTCAAGCAAATGGCTTTAACAAACTGTCAGTTCTAATCTTTTCCTGTTTCCTAGGGGGAAAAAATTGCTTTTATCTTTTTTATATGTTGAAATGTTTATATAGCATCATTTGAAAAGTCTTCCACTTGTTAAAAGTAATGTGTAAAAACAAACCAACTAATCACTTATATAGAAAAACCTTAAGCTAAATTCTCTCTCTCTCTGTCTCTATCACACACACACACAGACACACACACACACAACACACATGCACACACAGTCACACACGAGAGAGAAAAAATAGAAGCAATCAAAATTGGGACTTTGGAAAAGACTTATGGGGGAGATTAAAATATAACATAAGCATATATAAAATAATTTCTGAAAATGCAATAAAATATACAATGCAATGCTGTGTGAAAATGAATATCTCAAGTTGCGAACAATAACTTTTAAAGGAAGGACTTTTAAAAATATAAGATAAAGATTAATTTTCTCAAAATAAAGCAGAGAAAAATATCCTGGAGTCATGATTTTAGTTGAAGAGCTTTCAGGTTATATCCATGTCCCAGAACATGGAAGGAAGTTAGAAAGCTAACTATTTCAAAAAACAAACAAACAAATTAATTAAGAAAGCTTTCAACTTATCCAATATAATTTTCATAGTTATTTGGGGTTAAAAATAATATACCAAAAGAAGTTAAAACAATTATGATTATTGATATACTATGCTTATCTACAAAGAAATTTAAGAGAATCAAGAAAAACTGTGAGCACTGCCTATGTTCTTCTAGGCAGTAACCTCTTTGACATCAGCCACAGCAACTTCTTTCAGGACATGTCTCCAAAGGCAAAGGAAATAAAAGCAAAAATGAACTTTTGAGACTTCATCAAGATAAAAAGCTTCAGCAGAGCAAAGGAAACAGTCAACAAAACAAACAGGCAACCCACAGAATGGGAGATGATATTCACAAATGACACTACAGACAAAGGGCTGATATCTAAGATCTATAAAGACCTCCTCAAACTCAACACTCACAAAACAGATAATCACATCAAAAAATGGGCAGAAGGCATGAAGAGACACTTCTCCAAAGAAGACATATAAATGGCTAACAGACACATGAAAAAATGTTCATCATCTTTAGCCATCAGGGAGATTCATATCAAAACCACACTGAGATACCACCTTACACCAGTTAGAATGGCCAAAATCAACAGAACAGTAAACAACAAATGTTGGACAGGGTGTGGAGAAAGGGGAACCCTCTTACACTGTTGGTGGGATTGCAAGCTGGTACAGTCACTTTGGAAAACAGTGTAGAAATTCCTCAAGACGTTGAAAATAGAGATACCCTATGACCCTGCCATCGCACTACACTGGGTATTTATCCCAAAGAAGCAGATGCAGTAAAAAGAAGGACCATATGTACCCCAATGTTCATAGCAGCAATGGCCACAATCGCCCAAATGTGGAAAGACCCAAGATGTCCTTCAACAAATGAATGGATAAAGAAGATATGATCCATATATACAATGGAATATTACGCCTCCATCAGAAAGGACAAATACCCAACTTTTGTATCAACATGGACGGGACTGGAAGAGATTATGTGGAGTGAAATAAGTCAAGCAGAGAGAGCCAATTATCTTATGGTCTCACTTATGTGTGGAGCATAAGGAAAAATATGGAGGGCATTGTGAGAAGGAAAGGAAGGATGAATGGGGAGAAACTGGAGGGGAAGATGAACCATGAGATACTGTGGACTCTGAGCAACAAACTGAGGTTTTTGGAGGGGTGGGGGTGGGGGGTTGGGTGAGCCTGGTGGTGGGTATTGAGGAGGGCATGTATTGCATGGAGCACTGGGTGTGGTGCAGGAACAATTAATCTTGGAACACTGAAAAAATAAAAGTATTTGGAGAAAAAGAAAACTGTGAGCACTACATAGAGGTTAACAATGTCATTGGTTAAATGTAAATACTAAAATCTTTCATGTTACCAGCAAGAAACAATTAGATATATAGTACAAAATGAACATGGTTATGATTTGTAAGTTGTAACTTATTATGTAATTTTTGGCCCATCAAACCATGGCCTGAGAATATGAACACATACACATAGAGTTTACCGTATAAAATCAAAGGCAATCTGGTCTTTGTTGTAATGTTTGCACGACTTTAGCATTCTTTTTCTTCAATAAGAGGCCCAGGACTACTCAGTAGGATCAAATAACACAGTGTGGGTACAAAAATATTTTTCTCCTAAATTTATTGTTTATATCTTGCAAAATACTTGTTCAACTTTTGTCTCTGACTAAAATCAATCTCACTATTTTCTTGTGTAAGATGTCTTTAGTGGTATAGAAGTAACATGCTTTGCATTTGACCATCATGCATGGAGCTAACAGCTCCTGCCTGACACCAAGATACATTCCCAAGAATGATGGGATTCTTGAACTAGAAGCCTCACACATCTGGATCTCTCTGCCCTTCCGTTTCATGTACGTCATTGCTGTTAATGAGGAACTGTGGGCTCATCTACCTCATCAGCCATGACAAGACCCTGCACTGGCTCACTTCCTAGCTTTGTTGTCTCTTACCGATATTATAGAAACCTTACAGATATTAGATATTCATTTGTCCCTAATATATTATGTATCTTTTGGTTCAATCTCAAAGAGATTGACTTTAATACCTGCCTCGTACCTCAGTTTTTCATCCATATGCTGACAGGTAAGGCTCATGCTTATGGCCCCAGGTTGCTATGTGGCCATTTGCTACTGCCTATGCTATTCTACCATCCTCACCAACACCGTAATTATCAAGGTTGGGTTTGCCACCTTCAGTTGAGGTGTGTTGCTCTTGATCCCATTCGGTTTCCTGATCAAGCATCTTCCCTACTGCAGGAGCAACCTCATCAACCACACCTACTGTGACCATATGTCTGTGGCCAATCTGTCCTGTGACAACATCAAGATCAATGCCATCTATGGTCTCATAGCTGCTATACTGATTGGAGGATTTGATATGTTCTGTACCTTCATGTCTTAGACCATGATTATCCATGCTATAGTGAGCCTGTCATCTTCAGATGCTTGCCACAAAGCCTTCAGCACCTGTACATCACACATATGTGCTATTGTCATCACCTATGTCCCAGCCTTCTGCAACTGCTTCACTCATCATTTTAGGGGATACACCATATCTCACCATGTTCACATTTTTATAACCAGTCTCTACCCATTGCTGCCTCCCGCATTGCATCCAATCATCTATGGACTGAAGACCAAACAGATCCATGAAGGAGTGATCAAATTGTTTTTAAAGAGAAAGACATTTTGAGTGTGAGTTGAATTTATGGTATATGATTCTGCATGTAGCATGAAGGTAAAGAAAGAAGTTATAGAGGAAAAGAATAGATCCAAAATTCATAGCCGTGAAGGTCAGGAGAAAAATACCTGTCAATATTCTGTTATAATATTTACGAAACAATCACAAAAAAAAAATTTACCCTGAGACCTCTAATTTGATAGAAAAAAAATAAGGAGGAAACAACTATGTTTTCCACATAGTTTAGCTTTGGACAGACCTGGTGGAATGAATTTACAGAACGGGAGTCTGGAATTTGCAGTAAACTCTTAATGATTAATGCTCTTTGATCTAGGGCACTCTGAGGGAGTATATAGGAAAGAACAAAGCAGGTCAAATAGCTGAGAGACTCCAGAAGATTGAGGAAGACACCTATGTAAACTGTCTCAGGTATTGTAGGGAAGCCAGAATCACTTTCCCAGAATGTTTGTGCTGAATTCCATGGATCCTGTCATCCTTTTTATTCCATATTTATGTAAAACTTGTATAACTTAAGAAAAAATAATCCTCCTTGTCTGCTCATTTATTTCTGACATTTTGCTGCCTTGGTAATTATTTGGATTCTTATTCATGTAGTCATGTACATATAAATGAAGATGGAGTAGATATGATCATTGGAGTTCATCATAATCTGGGAAGTGTCCCTTGGAGCTGATATCAAGCAGAATTTTAAAAAACACAGTGGACACATTTGATGGGTATTTGAGTAAGGGTTTTATGAGTAGAGGAAAGGAGACTTAAAGAAAATCTATGTAATTTTCCAATCAAGGTGTCTGAGCTTGACTGTTTTACTTGAATTTAATACAGGGGGAGAAATAGTTGAGTGACCAGGGACAGTGAAGAAAGGAATACTTTATTTAGATTTCTGGAAATAACAGAGAAAAAAGTAACAAAAGTGGAATAATAAATGTGGTATTCAGAAATAGCAAGACCGAATGAAAAAGAATAAAAAGAATAACACAAGAGGTAACTGGAGTAATAGAATGTGACCAGGAAATGGATACAATTAGATAGGTAAGTGGAAATCTTAATTATATTGAGATTATATTCTTATTACTTGCTAATAGGATGACTATATTTCAGTATTATGTACATAGTCAAATTTTTGTAAAATGTATTAATCACAATATATATTTTTGCAATATAATTTCACATTAGGAACAAAAATCTGTTTTTTAATACTAACATTATAAAAGTAGCTCTATATAATGTAAATTATGAACTATAATCAGCAAAGTTGCTATGTCTTTGAATTATGTCTTTGGATTTTGTAAATTTTATCCAATTAAGAAATTTTCTTTAAGCAATACTAGCAAAAAGATCACAAAATTACTTTTCCTAAACTGCCATTTAAATATAAATACAGTGTCAAGTGTAATAATGATTCATATATAGTATCGCATTGAACTTATAAGGCAGAACTATGGAATAACTATGATTATCCTCATTTTATAGAAGAGGAATATGAGATACACAAACAGCAAGACTGGATGAATCTGAGAACATTAAGACTAAAATGTAAATACAACCATGTTGATAGGCCTATGCTATGGGGCAGGGGGTGTGGGGCACAACAGCAACAAAGTTGTGCTGCAGCAACAGCAACAAAGCAAAACCAGAACATAAATTTAAAAATCTAAAGAAATACAATTTAATAAATAACATTTATTTAAGGTACTTGAGTAACAATCCCCAATTAATCTTATGTCATCTTCTCCATTATAAACTCAAAAATGGGTTCCATGGAAACAACAACATAACTCTGAAAACTAAGACTCACAACTGAATTAGAACCAGCAAGCTAGAATATTTGAGTTTTTTTTTAATTGAAAGGTAGACTTGACAGAAGGAAATTCTATTCAGTCTTCATGGGGAGAGAGAGGGAAAGAAGAGGACGAAAGGAGAGGAGAGGAAAAGACTGGGAAAAAAAAAGATGGTGGAAGACACTTCAGTTCAAATTCTATCTCTTGCCCTAGAGACCAACTTGTGAGCAGAGCTCAATGGGCTTGGTGGAAAGGCCCAATCCTCCCACATCAACCTCACCACAATTTGATCAGCTTGAGAACCAAGGTATCAGGTATAAATTATTCATGCTTATCCACAGGTGAATATGTTCCAAGAGCCCCAATGGGTGCCTGAAACCATAGATAGTACCAAACCCTATATATACTATGTTTTCCCCCATACATGCATATCTGTGATAAAGTTTAACTTATAAATTAAGCACAGTAAGAGATTAACAACAATAATAATTATGCAGAACAATTATAACAATATACGGTAATAAAAGTTATGTGAATCTGATCTCTCTCTCAAAATGTCTTATTGTACTGTACTCACCCTTCTTCTTGTGATGATATGAGATGATAAAATGCACAGTGATGCATTGTTCGGCTACTACTGACCTTCTGAGGATCATCTGCTTCTGGATCACAGATGACAAGTAACTAAAATAGCAGAAAGCAAAACTGCAGATAAGGGGGAGAACTCTGGTACTCTTGTCTAGCAATATGTTAATGCAAAAAGCTAAACAAAACAACATCAACACCACAGTTAAAACATTAAAATTTTATGAAATGCTTAATATAAAAAAAAAAAAAGCTTCTGGAAATATACACAACAGAATTTAGGTTCTAATTGTATTTACTTGAGGGGTTCGGTGAGACGTGAGTTTGTGGAGCAGTGGAACTTAATTTTCTATTGTGTCATTTCTCACGGAAGGGTTGAAGTATGGAAAGATTTTTCCTCAGTAAAAGAAAGGAAAGGGAAAACAATTAAATCTCTGTCAATAATAAAATAAAATTTAAGGTCAAATCGTTTCTTGGAAAAATGTTTGCAAACTATGAAAACAAATGGGCTTATATTTAGTATTGAAGGTGCCTAGCGAGCAATAAGATACACACTACCACCACCACTAAAAATGGATAAGGGGGATAAGGCACCTGGGTGGCTCAGTTTGTTCAGTGTCCAACTCTTGGTTTTGGCTCCAGGCGTGATCTTAGGGTCAGGAGATCAAGCCGGGCTGGCTCCACGCTCAGCATGGAGTCTGCTTGGGATTCCCTCTCTTCTTCTCCCTTTGCCCCTTCCTCCTGTTCATTCTCTCTCTGTGTCTCTCTGTCTCTCTCTTTCTCAAAAAAAATAAGATAAAAACTCCAAGAAAAAAACGGATAAGGAGGTGAATGAATAGTCAAAATATGAGAAAAACAACTGACAAAAACGACTTGAAAAAAGTTCATAATCACTATGAATGAAGTTAATTTTAATTGAAGCTAAAATACCAAAGAGATGTATTCTCACCAGTCCAGCTGGGAAAAAAGAGAACATATAATAACCAATACTTAGAGAGGGGAGGTCCCCCCAATGCTTTATGGAAATGAAAATCAACACAACTTTATGAAAATGGTTTTTTCCAACATTTATAAATATAATTAAAATTGTCCATGCCCTTTGATCACACAAACTTACAATTCTATTTCTTCTTATCTTTTTAAAAAGATTTTATTTATTTATTTGGAAGAGTGAGACAGAGAAAGGGAAAAAACAAGAATGGGGGGAGGGGCAGAAGGAGAGGCAGACTACCCACCAAGCAGGGAACCTGATGTGGAGCTCAATTCCAGGACCCTGGGATCATGACCTGAGCTGAAGTCAGATACTTAACCAACTAAGCCACTTAGGACCCCCCATTTCTTATTCTCTTAGGAGGGGAAAAATCAGTAATGCAGAATGGATTACAGTATCCATAGAATTATTTTTGATAGAAAAAATGAGGAAATAATTTAAATATTCAAGAGTAGTGAAATGCTTAATTGAATTTGGTATAGCTATTGGGTGAAAGAAGTTTAGCTATTGAAAATTTTTATTTCAAGGTATACAGAATGACTTAAGAAAATATTCACAAAATAATATTAGGAAAAGAAGAAAAACAGTGTTCAAAACCCCATATACTCTGAAATTTGTACAAAACCAGAATATTATACATAAGAATTATAAAATGAGTAAATGAAGTACAGAAAATTTTTGGAGAGTGGTTACTCCTCTGTATCGGATTTACAAGTGATTTTTCCAACTTTTTCATGCTTTTCTGCAGTTTTCAGATTTTCCACATTAAGGATGTATTTCTTTTGTAATAAGAGAAAAAATTTTTACATGATGTCAATCTCCACCAGGCTTGGTGGTCACTAGGAAAAAAAGCATTAACCTTAATATGTTTTATTTTTGTTGTTTCCTTTTCTACTCAAAAGCTTCTTAATATAGATCTGTTACCACCAGGCTGAAAGTTTATTCTCTTTCCATGAGAATCCCTCTGAGACATCTAATTCTGGAGACTTGATCCACCTGGGACATCCTGCTGGAGATTCTCCAGGGGAACTAAAAATCCTATGTAAGAAGATGCCATCCCAGATTTTGAAAAACTCGTAAGTGTTCTCAGCCATGAATAGGATTGTGCTGAACACACAGGTGAGTTTGGGCAATTTTCAAAAATAGCTATTTTAGGAAAAATAAGAATATTGATGGCTAAGAATACAATAGCCTAGAATATCCAGATGGTTTTTTAAAAGGCAATATTAGCAAGAGGCAATGTATTTCTCTTTCCCTCTCACTTCTGCAGAAGTAATGGGTCTCTTTCTTTCTGGGTGGACTTAGTCTCACTTTCCAGTCACCCATTCATTTCATTATGGCATTCACATAAAAGATGGTGGGCACCAGAGACTATAATCTTTACATTTCTCTGGTTTAGGACTATGAGATGATGGTTCCTCCATGTGGGGACATTTCTGGAGATGTCTGGGAGAACTCTCTCATAAGACATTATTTACATGAGATGCAATCACCTTAGAAACCAGAGACTGAGGGGCGCCTGGGTAGCTCAGTCGTTAGGTGTTTCCCTTTGGCTCAGGTCACGATCCCAGAGTCCTGGGATAGAGCCCTGCATCGAGCCCTGTATCAGGCTCCCTGCTCGGCAGGAAGACTGCTTCTCCCGCTACCATTCCCTCTGCTTGTGTTCCCTCTCTCGCTGTGTTTCTCTCTGTCAAATAAATAAAATCTTTTAAAAAAGAAAGAAGAAAGAAAGAAAGAAGAAAGAAAGAAAGAAGAAAGAAGGAAGAAGGAAGGAAGGAAGGAAGAAAGGAAGGAAGGAAGGAAGGAACGAAGGAACGAAGGAAGGAACAAAGGAAGGAAGAAAGAAACCAGAGACTGTGAACCTGTGTAACTTGTATTCTTTTGTATCTTCTTTCCCTATGTACCCTGGCCAGAGGGGGAACACAACAGCGGTTTCCAGATTATTTAGGTGACAGGAATCTATATCTGGCATCTCCAAGGCTATGTAACACATGCCATCACACTGCAAGCATCTATGTAGTTCTACCAGATGGTGAGAATGTTTGGCATTGACATTGCTGCATGGAAAGATGCCTATCCAGAGCTTAAGGACTGCTTTATTTTTTCTAAATTGAAAAAAAATATATATTTTAACCATTTGGAGACTTTAAGCTTTCTCAAACATCCCTGAATCTGTAAATTCCTTCAACCATCATTTAGTTCTTTCTACTACCTTTACAAGAAATTACAATCCAAAAATATAGCATTATCTTTTGTACTGATAACTTGTCCAATTATAACAAAGAAATATTATTTAAATTAAAGCATTATAGACAATTAGTGATCTTAGAATTTCAAGAGCTTCTTGCATGTAAATCTTATATTGAAAAAGGATAGGTTAACTAATAAAAAAAGTGGAAAAGCAAAAAGGCAAATAGAAAGGATGCTATACTTGACTGAATTCACCCCTTTAATAACATTTTTGCTAAAATTCCATAAAACTTGCTAACAATTTAGAAGTAGAAATACTTTTTTCTTCTCAAGATATTCCTTTAAAATTTCAGTATAAAAAGCATGATATTGATGTCAGATACTAAGTCCTTACTAATTCAAACATTCATTTATTCACATATATTTTATTGAGCATCTACGATATATCATCTTAAGCAAGTTATATGGAACATTACTGGCAACTTTTACATGGATTATTAGCTTTCTTCATAATCTTCGAGGCAGGATAAAAGTCCTACTGATAAGGAAGGGTCAGATTACGGTGATCCTCTAAATACACACACGATTTTAGTGAAAAGAGTCAGGAAGAATCTAAGAGGAGAGAATAGAAGAGGCCAATTGGGAGGAAGAGATAATTACAGCCCATTTCACAACTTTTTACCGGAATGTGGTGGACTAGAAGAGGTGCGCTGGGGAGAGGTTTAGAAAGTGAGGAGAGTTACTTAGTTAGACTACATCAAGTAGTACTGTTTAATTATCTTTAGATACAATAGTTCAAAGACTCTCTTGCTAGAGTAGGAGGAAAAACACTGTCGTATCATGACAAGGTTCATGGCATTTGTGGGCATTATTATCCAAAACACTCTCTCTCACCTGGTTTCTAACCCCACTTTCCTCCTGTGTAGAAAGCAATTGCTAACAAAGGATGTAAAATGCCCACCTCCTATGAGCCATTATGTGTGGGGGAAACAGCTCCAGCCTGACCCCAGGATTCTTTATCTTGAATGGTGTCCCCGGGCTGGAAGCTGCACACACCTGGATCGCCCTGCCCTTCTGCTTCATGTACATCATCGCCGTCCTGGGCAACTGCGGGCTCATCTACCTCATCAGCCATGAGGACGCCCTGC
>JAQQSY010000028.1:58949-82027 GCA_028646535.1 Procyon lotor
CTTTGTAATTTACCCGTTTTCTTATTTTGAATGAAATTAAGCATACTACAAAATGCTTATAATTATGTTGTTCTTTTACTTTAATCTTCACTATTTAAAATAAGTGAAATAGAACACAGGTACAAAACAGTGCACAAGACTCAATAAATTATCAACATTCATGCAATGACAACATAGGTCAAGAAGTAAAACACTGTCAGCCCCCAGAAGCCACTGTCATGGAAATTCTACTTACTACCTTTTCCTCCCAGACACACCCTCAAATAGTAACCACTCTCTTAACTTCCTGTTAATGTGTCCTGCCATCTACATCCATGGTGTAATAAAGTGAGGTTATTATATTATATACTTTGAAGTTTTCCTGGGCCACTCAAGTGAAATAAGACCCTACAAGGTGGTAGTGGGAAGGAATTATGGAATATCTTGCTTAGCAGTGCTTCTGTTAGTCATTAGGGAAATGGTTTTTAAAAAATGGAGTACTTAGCGTATGAATATTATCTGCCTCATCTAACAAAGTAGAAACTTCATCATGGGTTTACTTCTTGATTAGTGGCGGGGTAAGGCTACATATGTCATGAAAGAATCCCCTAAAAATTATGCCCTTTGTGCAAAGTAAAAAGATGTTTCAGAGCAAGCACCCCTACTCCACGGAGGAGATTCAAATGACATCTCTTATTAAACTTCTGGTACAGAGGCTGAATCCCTCCATTTCTGCTTCAAATGCTCCAGCTTATTCCAGTGAGAATTTAAAGGTTGGAGGTTTAGCTCTGGGCTACCTGAGTTCAGGGCCTTCCACGAACAGTAGCAGCCATCCTGGCTATGGCTCATGGCATCTCTGAGGATCACACTGCTGCCAACTTTTCTCCATTTGTCAATTTGAAATCCCTTCAGAAGATCATTTATACCTGTGTTGCAGCTTCCCTTTGAATTTCTTCTAAGAGGTGTGGAAAGTTGGCATGACTGGAGCCATTTTATGTTGGCTAATTGAAAAGAAGAAGAAAAGAAAAGAAAGAAAATTTCATAGAAATGTGTACATAGCACACTTGCTATACTGAAAATGGAGGACGAACTAGATTAAAAAGTCAAACTCATAATAAACTCATACTAAAATTATATAACTGAGGAAACAGAAGAGTAAGAGGGCTCCAAAGTCTTCTAATAGAGTACCAAACAATGTGTGAATATATTTCTCAAGTTTCCCTAAGCAGCCCATTTTATCTCCCTTACCAATTATGCAATGATACAGTCCTCCTCTTTAACTTCTTATTTTCAAGCTCCTTTCACTTTATGATTAAATTTCTCTATATTTTTACAAACTTGCATTTATTCACCCATTCATTCACTTATTCATTCTTTCATTTGTTCACCCACCCTACAAATATATGTTGAGTATACCTACTAGGTGCCTTGTTATAGGCAGCAAGATAAATCAGAGAATAAAACAGAGTCTTACACATGTACACTGCTTACTGAAGGCTTACTATTCTTCTCCATGATAAGGTTGTGAGCTCAGTGAGTTTTCATTTTCTCTTTAATAGCCAAAACCTTACCTCCTTGAACTCAGATGAGTTTTCATTCTAAGCTATTCATTGCCGAACTTTTGTATTAGTAAAGATTGGATATAACTTAGGTAGCTATTAACTGAAGAGGATTTGAAAAAAATTCACATGTAAAAATCAAAATTATAAATCAGTAAAAAAAGAAAGAAAGAAAGAAAGAAGTATAGATTATTTTGAAAGGACACAATTAAAGCTGACACTAGATCGGAGAAAGAAAAGGAAGTATAAGGTTTCCAAAATTAGAAGCACTTTTTTCCGAGATCGATCTAAGATGGTGACTGTGGAACCGGAAACCACCCCTGCTCCTCATCCCCTGCCTACGGAAGAAGAGAAAACAGAATCCAATCAGGAGGTTGCTAACCCAGAACACTATAGTAAACATCCTTTACAGAACAGATGGGCACTCTGGTTCTTTAAAAATGATAAAAGCAAAACTTGGCAAGCAAACCTTCGGCTGATCTCCAAGGTTGATACTGTTGAAGACTTTTGGGCTCTGTACCACGACATCCAGTTGTCTAGTAATTTAATGCCTGGCTGTGACTACTCACTTTTTAAGGATAGTATTGAGCCTATGTGGGAAGATGAGAAAAACAAACGAGGAGGACGATGGCTAATTACATTGAACAAGCAGCAGAGACGAAGTGACCTGGATCGCCTTTGGCTGGAGACACTGCTGTGCCTTATTGGAGAATCTTTTGATGACTACAGTGCTGATGTATGCGGAGCTGTTGTTCATGTCAGAGCTAAAGGTGATAAGGTAGCAATACGGACTACTGAATGTGAAAACAGAGAGGCTGTTACACATATAGGGAGGGTAGGAGACTGTGTCAAGCAATCGAGATTTGGGAACTGAACCAAAGCCTCTTCAAAAGCAGAGTGGACTGCATTTAAATTTGATTTCCACCTAAATGTTGCTAAGATATAAGAGAAGTCTCATTCGCCTTTGTCTTGTACTTCTGTGTTCATATTTTTTTTTTTAAATTTTGGCTAGAGTGTCCACTATCCCAATCAAAGAATTACAGAACCCATCATCCCCAGAATCCATAAATGTGTTCCTGGCCCACTCTGTAATAGCTTACTAGAATTATCATTACAGACACATTTTACCCATCCACAATATTCAAAAAAGAACTTGCATTTCTATACCTTACAGGAAAAAGATTCTGTTTATGTTCCATTGTATGCAGGAGCATATTTTGCTGGTTTGAAAGAGTACGATGCATACAGTTTTCTAGCAATTTTCTTTGTTTCTTTTTACAGGATTGTCTTTGCTGTACTCTTGCTGATGGCTGCTAGATTTTAATTTATTTGTTTCCCTACTTGATAACATTAGTGATTCTGATTTCAGTTTTTCATTTGTTTTGCTTTTGTTTTTTTCCTCATGTAACATTGGTGAAGGATCCAGGAATATGACACAAAAGTGGAATAAACATTAATTTTGTGCATTAAAAAAAAAAAAAAAAGAAGAAGCACTTTTTTTCTATATAGTTCTCCAAACCAGAGGTTGGCAACATTTTAGCTCAATGTCAAAATCTAAATTTTGCAAGCCAAGACACAAAACTAATCAGACAAAAAATAATCATACAAAACCCCCCACAAATTTCTATATATTTTATCAATAAAATTAAAAATAGAGTAATAATTATTTAGTACATTTTGTTGGTAACATAGGTCTATCAGTGAGAGAAGAGAATCCTTTTGTGTGTGTGTGTGGTAACATTTCACTCAAGTATAAGTGGGGTTCAGAGTTACTGTTCCTTATCATCAAAACTGATTGCAAATGTTCATCTGTTAATGCTGATCTATAAAACAGTTATAGGGGAAAAGAAGAGGCAAACCAAGAAATAGGCTCTTAACTACAGAGAACAAACTGATGGTCATCAGAGAAGAGGTGGATAGAAGGATGGGTTAAATGGGTGATGGAGATTAAGGAGGATGAAAGTGCTGAATCATTAAATTGTACAGCTGAAACTAGTATTACATTTCATGTTAATTAACTGGAATTTGAGTAAAACAAAAAAAATTCTATTTCACATAGTATTACATTTCATGTTAATTAACTGGAATTTGAGTAAAACAAAAAAAATTCTTTTTCACAAAAAAATTCTTTTTCACATAGGAACTCTGAAACACTGATATTAATTTTTCAGCATGCAATTTTAATTGAGCATATTTATCTCTTGGAAGGCACTTATAGAATCCTATCAGACTTCCATCTAGATATTTGCCTTTTGCATTTAAAAAAAATTTTATTTATTTTATTTATTTATTTGACAGAGAGAGTACAAGCAAGGGGAACAGCAGGAAGAAAGAGAAGCAGACTCCCCACTGAGCAGAGGGCCAACTTGGGGCTCAATCCCAGGACGCTGGGATCATGACCTGAGCCGAAGGCAGATGCTTAACAGACTGAGCCACCCAGGTGCCCCTGCTTTTTGCATTTTATTATATTGGAGATGATGAGGTTCAGGGAAGACCACCCCAGAAATGCTTCTGTGGCATGCTGATAATTTCCTGAAGGTAGACAAAGCCCAACATACTTAAGAAGAGCTTTTAACCTCCCCTTAACCACCTAAGAGAAATTAGATAGAGGACCAGTACCAAGAAGAGAACTATTTCCAAAGATAATTTTTTTCTAAGTAGGGAAGATTTGGCATGCTATGGCAAACTTTTGCTTACCAAACACTGACTTTTCCCATCTCCTGTTAATTGTCTTCATCCTTTTTGAAGTTCCAAACCCCTACTCCCTTCTCTTTATCCCAGGACTGTATTTAGGCCTCAATTGCCTTCTCAGTGGGTCTCATGTCTTTGGGACCCCCATACATAGGAAACTAAATTTGTTTTCCTCCTCTTAATCTGTTCCATGTTAACTTAATTATTAGACCAGCCAAAGAACCTAGAGAGGAAAGGGAAAATTCTCTCTCTTACAGAGATCAATCACTTCCAAATGAAGGTCAGATATTACATTTCTTTATACTAACTCTTTACTTCATTTTTAGAAAAGTTCTATTCTATTCTCAGAAATCAGCAAATCCCTGCCCCCAATGTATATTGTAATTTTTTAAAGTACTGTTGTTTTTAAAGTCCCATTTGTTCCTCATCTCATTTCCGCTTATAGGTGGAGGAGTGAGGAGTCTGGGATTCTGTAAGGGAAGAGGAAATATATGTGGGAGGGGAAATTATTGATTATAGGCAGCATTTTGTATCTCTCAATTCAAATATTAAGGATGCATATTGTTCATAGTAGAATAATTATGACCATATTTAAAAAGGGCTATACCTCATCATTCTTTCCTAACCCAGTGCTAATCAGTCACTATCCATTGTAAGTATGGATGAGGATGCTAATTCTTCCACACCATGATTAAAGCACGTGTATTTCCTGAACTTTAGCTCATGTGCATTCCTGTTCTTCAGGGTCACAGAATATGATTTTGCTTTCTTCAATGTCATACATTGTTACACTGTCCATAAAATAATAGATATAGATGGAGATGAAGAAGGATTGAGGACTGAAAAGAGGAGGATTGTTAACATTTTCAATTCATTCAAAGGGTATTTAGTGAGTGACACACTGCTATACTCAATAATAAGTCTAAAGGGCTCAATCACATTTAGGTTTTTTAACAATACTAGGAGCTGTTGTTGTTCCAATATGGGAGAGGAAGGAAAGGAAATGAACAACATCCTTAAGGAGGAATGTGGCTATAGTGGTCTGAGAGCACCTGACATGGTACCAGTAGATTTGTGCTGATGGGTTAGTTCCATTAGCCATGTAAAGACATTAATAAGTCTTCTTAATTAATGAGTCCATTTTCATTATTCATTGCTAATCAAACTATGTATACCAAGAATATAATTGACAGTGCTTTGAAATCTTCTATCTCATAACCTATTCATAAGAATAGTTGATACTCATGATGATAAGAAGATCTCCTTATTGGGGCGCCTGGGTGGCTCAGTGGTTTAAAACCTCTGCCTTCGACTCAGGTCATGATCTCAGGGTCCTGGGATCGAGCCCCGCATCGGTCTCTCTGCTCAGCAGGGAGCCTGCTTCCCTCTTTCTCTCTGCCTGCCTCTCTGCCTACTTGTGATCTCTCCCTCTCTGTCAAATAAATAAATAAATAAAATCTTAAAAAAAAAGATTTCCTTACCCATATCCATCATATTCAGAAATAGAAAAATTCTTATAACTCACTTGGAAGTTCACTAACAAAAAGTCTTTCAACCATCCTAATGTTAACTATTTGATGCATACTCATTGGTCTAAGAATGTACTAATGCTTAGTTAGGAATAGAGTTTGAAGGCTTAAGGGATTCAGTATGGAAAATTTATGTAAATATAAATATATATGTAATGTAAATATATATCATGTATAAAATATAAATATGTATATATATCTTCATGATAAAGAGCCAAGAATCCTAGCTTCAAGATTTTGAATCAATGATACGACACTATTCTCAGTTCCTTATCTATAATACAATAATACTTACCCTTGTTTAATACAATAAATAACCTCTCATGAGGTAATTAAGATAATTAAGATGATTTATGCAAAAATGTTATCATATTAACTAATGCATTGTAAGCAATCAACACATTTGCCTTAACTTCTTTTCAGAGAGACATCAAAGTTGAAGAGTATAACATCCTTCTAACTGGTCATCATGCATGATTACAACTGTACTAGACTCACTCTGGCATCATTCGTACTGAATGGAGCACCTGGACTAGCAGGTACACATGTCTAGATCTCTCTCTCATTTTGTTTCATGTATGTTGTTACTATACTGGGGAACTATGGGCTCTCTATCTCATTCATCTGGAGGAGGCCCTATACCAGCCCATGTATTATTTCTTGGCCTTCCTCTCCTTCACTGACATTGTTCAGCATGTAAGTATTGTACCCCCAATGCTGTGTATGTTCTGGTTTGATCTCAAAGATGTCAGCTTCAATGCTTGCCTGGTCCAGATGTGCTTTCTCAACACTGTCACAGGGGTGGAATCTGGGGAGCTCATACTCACGGCCCTGGACCACTATGTGGCCAACTGTTATCCTCTATACTATGCCACTATCCTCACCAATTCTATCAATGCCAGGGCTGGGTTTCTCACCTTCCTTCCAGGTATGATGCTCATCATTCCTTTTACATTACTCACCAAACATCTGTACCATCGCAAGGATAATATAATTTCCCACATCTATGGTGGCCAGGTTATCCTGTGGCAATATCAAGGTCAATGCCATCTTCGGTCTGATGGTTGCCCTTCTGACTGGGGTCTTTGACATCCTGTGCTTCACAATCTCCTACACCATGTTTCTCTGGGCAGTGGTCAGCCTCTCCTCAGCAGATGCTCAGCAAAAGGCCTTCAGCACCTAAACTGCCTAAAACTATGCTATAGTCATCACCAATGTCCTAGTCTTCTTCACTTTTTTCACCTGCCATTTTGGGTACAATGCCCCTTTCCAGCTTTCACATTTTTGTGGCTAACCTACACCTGCTTCTGCCACCTACCCTGAATACTATTGTCTATATTGTCTATGGGATAAAGACTAAACAAATACAAAAAGGAGAGCTCAAACTTTTCCTTAGCAAAAGACCACTGAAGAAAGAGAGAAAAGTAAATCCCAGCATAATGAGAGGAAAATGTTTTCATAGATGAAGAGGGCTTTCACACCAGACACAGTGGATATGTGATTTGACAGTGACTAACCTATCTTCTTCTTTTTTTAAAATTGATTTAGAGGTTTTATTTATTTATTTGAGAGAGAGAGAGAGAAAAAGAGAGAGCACAAACACAAGTGTGGGGAGGGGCAGAAGGAGAGGGAGAAGCAGGCTCCCCACTGAGCAAGGAGCCTGATGTGATCCCAGGACCTGGGGATCATGACCTAAGCCAAACTGAGCCACCCAGGTACCTGACTGATCTTCTTCTTAATGGATCATTCCTATACTTTTCTAAAACCTTGTATATCAACTTGAAAACTTTTCTTTAAAAAGGACCCACAAACCAATTTAATTAAATCCAATAAAACTATTGCTAATGCCTTTGTGTTATTTTGTATGATACTGAATTTGGTGCCATTTGAGAGTAATTTGTAAGAAAGAGTTTTGTCCCTGAAGAATTTCCCAGCTAGTAGATAAAATTGAAAAAAGGGACTATACTAGTTATTCAAAAACACTGATAATTTCTAGCAAAAGCACTGTCCATAGAACTTCATAGATTTTTGTTAAACTAGAAAACATATTTTCCATCAAGGAATATATATGCAATGCTGCCCATTCATTTGTTTATTCAAACACACCACAAGCATATTTTGAGTACCTGCCTTCTTAGGAAATTGTAGTACAAACACTGATAAAAATGGGCATTCTTACATATGTATAAACACATGAAACTATCAGTACTTTGATTATAATGCAGTTAATTAACACATTCATCACCTTTAAAACTTCCTTTTACATCTTTGTGATTCAACCATTGCTTAAACCTGACAGCACTGACATGCTTTCTGGCACTATAAATTTGCTCTATAAAATTCTGGAATTTTATATAAATGAAATATTACTGAATGTAATCTTTTTAGCCTGGCTACTTCCCTGACCACTTTGCGTTTCATCAAGTTATTGTCGTGTTAATCACACATATATTTTTCTGCTGAGTAGTATTCCATTTCATGGATATACCAAAATTTGTTTATCCATTTATCTGTTGTTGGATATTTCCTTTGTTTCCAGTTTTTGTATATTACAAATAAAGCTGCTATGGGCATTCATATGCAAGTCTTTGAACAAGCATATACTTTCATTTCTTTTGAGTAAAGCCTAGGAGTGAAATAGCAGATATACACAAAGTTTTCCTAAGAAATTGACAAAATTATTTCTAGAATAGTTGTATTTTACATTCTCAGCAGCAGTATATAAAAATTCTACTTGTTCCACATCCTTACAAACATTTAGTATGGTCAGTCCTTTAAATTTTAGTCATTTTAGCAAGAGTCTATTGGCATCTTATTGTGTTTTTAAGTTACGCTTACCTAATGACTGATGATGTAGAGCATGTTTACCTTGCTTATTTGTCATCTGTATATGCAGAAAATGTATGAGATAAAAAAATGTTTATTTTTGGGCCGCCTGGGTGGTTCAGTGGGTTAAAGCCTCTGCCTTCAGCTCAGGTCATGATCTCAGGGTCCTGGGATCGAGCCCCACATCGGGCTCTCTCTGCTCAGTGGGGAGCCTGCTTCCTTCTCTTTCTCTCTGCCTACTTGTGATCTCTCTGTCAAATAAATAAATAAATAAAATCTTAAAAAAAGAAATGTTTATTGTTTTAAGCTGCTAAATTCTGGGGTAATTGAACTACATTTTTACTATTTTGAAAAACCTGAAGAGCCTATTGTTAACAATACTGCATTGTATGCTTAAACATTTGCTAAGAGGGTAGTGTAAATCTCACATTAAGTGTTGTAATTGAGGAAAACATAAATACTAAGTAAAGAAGGCAGGAGAAAACTTTTGGAAGTGATGGTTTTGTTTTTTCTTTTTTTTTTTTTTTTTTTGAGAGCATAAGTAAGGGGCGGGGCGGAGGAAGAAAAAGAGAGAATTTTAAGCAGGTTCCACACTCAGCATGGAGCCTGACGTGGGGCTTGATCTCACAACCCCAAGATCATGACTTGAGCCAAAATCAATAGTCAGGTGCTCAAATAACAGCTACCCATGTGGCCCAGAAGTGACGGATATGTTTATGTCATTGGCTGTGGTGATGGTTTCACGGGTGTATATTCCCAAACTCATTGTCATATACATTAAATACGTATGGCCTTTTTTAATGTCAGTCATACTTCAATTAAAAGGTTAAAAAAAGAAAACATAAACTAATTAAAAAGAAATCCTCACGGAGAGTTAACAAAGTATACTTCCTATCACTGACTTCTATTCTCCAGATCTCTTGCCAGAAAAAATGTCCAATACCAGTTTCTTGTGATACCTTCAAGAGCCAATTTATGCATGTCTCTTCATTTATCTTGAAAGCTACATAGGATCACATTATATAGACATACAGTAATTAAATGTAAGTAATTCTCAGTTGATAATTATGTGTGTTATTGATCATTTTTATGGTAAAAATGATAAAATACAAAGTCATTAATGTTCAATAGGTCTTGTCAAATAAACAGAAAAATAAAGTATTTTTTAACATAGAGGCTTTAACATGAAGTACAGAACTCATTAAAGAGAAAGAAAATCATGCTAATAGCTAATGCTAATAGCATGCTAATATTCTTAGAACATATCAGGTGTTAAATAAATATTTGTTGGAAGGATAGGTGTATGCATGGATGGATGTCTGGATGTATGGATGGACAACTACCTATCTATAAAATGGGAGTTCATTCACCAGCTGGAAAGTCAAATAGACTGAAGTCAAAAGAAGTTTTAGGAGATTTTGTCTGCCTCATAGATAATACAGATAAAGTGGGATATTAAGGAAGTTGGAGATCTATCATCAAATAGAGTTTAAAGTAGGGTTTAATTGAAGGATTCTCTCCATGCATGCATTTCAGGAATACAGTTGGCCTCTAACACATTGCCATGAACAACAGTCACTGTTAAGTGCTAAAGCTTGTTTATATTGGTAGTATCCCAAGGGGCAGATCAGGGCACTTGTCAGCCATGTTATTGTCTGCAACAAGGCTTGGCTACAAGTCCTTGGGTGATGCCAGAGAAGTGTTGATTCTCATCCCCTGATACTGAGTGGCAGAAATGGGTGAGTGGTCTAGTCTCTCTCATAACATGCTGCTGAATCAGCATTATTTGGACTCCATCCCCCTAACCACTCTAGTTATTATTCCCCCAAATAATGAATGTGAGTTGGTGGAATAAAGTTAGAAGCCAATCATCTAGCCCATCTTATTATCTTAGATCCCAGTCTCTGCTATCATAGGCAAAGGACTGGTGTTTTAATATAATTTAAGGTCCTATAGCCCACGGGTCAGGATTCTTTTCCTAGAGTCTGACATCTGGCCCCACAAAGTATTTCATACTACTCTAGAATACATTGACAAGGAAAAACTACACTTGTGCTACTACTCCTTTCTCCATAGGTGACTTACAATATGTTTTTTTCCCTAAAGGCCTGGTCAGTGTGCTGTCTGGCACAATTAGTTCAGTGAGCTATACATCTGGTCAGTCAACTGTGTGCCTTCTGGAAATGAGCAAAGCGAATGGAGATTAGAGAGCCGCTTTAGAGGTAGAAACAGTCTACTTGAAGTGGCTGTAACAGTAAAAGTTAAGGAATGGAATGGGTTGTTTGTTACGGTGAGTTGTTTTCTAATACGTGCAGTTTTGCAGTGGTGAATCTCATAAACAGAGACAGTATTCCAAAATTGTCTTATTATTTTTTAATGGCTCTGAATGGACCTAACCAAGATGTCATAGATTTACTGAGGGACAGGCTAAACCAGCATCTTGATGTGGGAGAAGGAGATACGCTTCATTATGTAGACGAAAATACACTTTAAAAATCCAAATGCATTGAAGAGACTCCTGATGAAATTTCCTTGTATCTCTATGTCATAGCAAGGTGAAACAAACAAATGAATTCCCTGAGTCTCATCCTGAGATTGAGGTTGTCCCTCAGATAGCACACCATTGCTGGGCTGCTATTTGTCTTAATTAAATGGCAACAAGGAGAGCGGTTTACTGTGTATATGTTACATGTATGGTACTGTGATTTACCATCTTCTTCCTCCCATCATGTAGTTGATAATTGCAAGGGGAACCAAGTAAGTTCATTGAACTAATAGGAGATGTTCCCTGATTCAGGGGATACATGTAGTGAGATTTACTATGTTCCCAACTCTGGTTTATGGCAAAAACGCTGGGTTGTAAGAGTTCTTTCTATGATTGCCAAAGGGTTTGGAGTTCATGCACTTATTGATCACTTAGCTTATGGCACACAGAGGATATTAATGAAGAATGTGAACCATCTGAAAGATGAGGACAATGAAAATCATAAAATTATACTCCAACCCTAAGAGATTAGAATTGTCAGGTGGTTATTCCATAGATGTGACCCTGGGAGAATCACATGCCAAAGATCTTCCTAGGACCCTAGAGTTATCTGATGACTTGAATGACAAATCAGAGATACTGACTTCCAAATATAGACTCCACTGAATACCAGTTTAAGCACAGCAAAGATAATTCACTACCATTAAGATATTCAAACCTTATCTAATTGTTTTATCATGCTTTATATCTGCCACAGGTCTTGGAGCACAAAACCACTGGAAAGGCTGATACAAAGAATTTGTGTGTGTCCGATGCCTGCTTCCCCTGAAGAATTAAATGAACCATTTGCACCATGACATAAACATCCTGAATAAAGTCATTCCTTATGAACTACCCATTGGTGGTATTAGAGTACATTCATCACCATCCACCAGTGTTATCTTCAATGATGTCAGTAAGGACACTCTCAGCATTATGTATTTAAGTGGCCTGAGTTTCTGATGGCATTGGGTAGGACAAACAGAAGCCATTACTTGGAATAAGTGGTTAGACTGATAAGAAGGGGTTAACCAAGGCGCCTAGGTGGCTCAGTGGGTTAAAGCCTCGCCTTCGGCTCAGGTCATGATCTCAGAGTCCTGGGACTGAGCCCCACGTTGGGCTCTCTGCCCCGCAGGGGGCCTGTTTCCTCCTCTCTCTGCCTGCCTTTCTGCCTACTTGTGATCTCCCTCTCTCTCTGTCAAATAAATAAATAAAATCTTCAAAATAAAAAAAAAGAAGGGGTTAACCTTTCAGATTCCTTATAGGTGGGCCACTTGGACATGCAGTTGGTCTCCTACCGAATATCATGAAAACTGGCTACAAATAAGTCATAACTTCAATACTGGAAGAATGTTGAGAGGTGGATCATGCTAGCTGTTCGCCACATCACATATGGCAGTAAATTATTTCGTTCTCTGCCATTCCTTCCACTTGTTTAATTCTCCCATTTCTCTTGGATTTCTCAGATTTCCATATTGCATTCACCAACCTGTATCCACTCATATATGGGGGACTTCTACCCTCTTTACATCAATTTTTCTACTGTCCTGCTTGGGTAAACCTATTCACCTGCAACCCTATATGCTGATCTGAATGAAAAGGATATAAAGCTTTGACAGCATGAGAAGGAATGTCTGAGCTCTCAATTCTGACTTGGTAGAATAGGACTGCTTCTTCCAGGTCACAGTGATGTTGGATCCTAGGAGGAGATACTGAATCTCTGTGTATGAATCCAAAATGCAGTATGTAATGGAGGACCTAAAAACCAGCTACTGCTCCAGTCCCTATGAAACTCCACTAATTACACAATTCTAAATGATTTGGCACATGCATGTTTAGCCATTCCCCCCAATTTAAACTAGAGTAGGATGACTGAGAAGGACTTAGAACCTTCTCCTCACTGTTATTCAGTACCACTTTTACGTGACATGGTGTTAGCATTATTTTTATACTTTTTATTTCTCCAGCCTATGTTATACATTTCCAATTATTTTACCTTGCTTCTATTATTGTAAATCAAAATCAACACCTCCTAAAAGTTTAAATGCTGTTAGGCCAATGATAAAGCTGGGGGACAGAATCTGTGGGTCAGAGTAGAGACTAATAATGCAAGGTGGCAACCGTAGATCCTATAGTTCAGAAGTAGAGTCACAGGAGAATTAACTGTCTTTTTTCAGGAAGAGGAACCCGCCAGACCCTAGGGATTAAGGGTTCTGTGAGAGATGCGCTGGGGTTTGGACATCTGCTGCAGCACAAGTATAAACTTTCCTTTGTAGGCATGACAAATGCGATGAAGTCTGAAGGGGAGATATTGCTGTAATCTGATCCTGAGAGAATCATGGTCATGGTTAAGCCAGGCGGTGCTGTTTAAGGCAGGGTTCTGGAAGCCAGGCATTGGAAATGAGGGATAGGAGGTCTGAGAAATAGTTGAAACAAGAAACAGCTGAAATAGGGTTGAAGCTGTGAGGAACAGAAGAGCATTAGGTAGGTACTGTTTACATATTTTTGGTAGGGGTAAAGTCTCTTACTTTGTTTCTCCTTAATTTCAGTTAGTTTTTGAGTATAGATCAAACAGGCTATTTTAAAATAAAGTATATTCTTTTGTTTTTGTTTTTGCCATCCAGAATTTTTAGAGTAAATTTTGATAAAAATTTCTATAGAAAACTTGAGAAAGCCATCAGAAATAAGTACTTCTTTCATCTGTCCATCTTACCTGGGTCTCACTGAGCTGGGGGCTTGGGGAACCTCCCAAGCAGAAGCACCTCACACCAATTTACCACACCAGTCACGGATCATAGAAAAAGAGGAAAACAAACTAAGAAGGAAGAGTTCAATTTCTTTATTCCTCACAAACCTACTACTTGATGCCCTAGAGAGAGAGTCGCCAGCTTTCCTAAAGCCCTATTTCACAGCCTTATCAGAGAAGAGCATTTACCACTTTCAGTTCATGGCCCACAGGGCTGAAGGAGCCTCCTTTCCAGATTCAAATCCAAGAGTCATCCCATCTCTCAAACGTTTTTGATGTTGATGGTTGCCAGAGAGGAGAGGGATGGGGGGTGTGCAAAATGGGTGAAGGACAGTAGGAGGTACAGGTTTTCAGTTATAGAATGAATAAGTCACAGGAATAAAAAGCACAGAATAGAGAATATAGTTAATGATACTAATAGTGATATTAGCATCACTATTATTAATAATATCACTATATTATGATAATGATAGTGATGAAACAGGACAGGTGATATCTATACTTTGGTGGGTATAGAAGATGGACACTTAAAACTAATGTAACATTGTGTGTCAACTATACTCAAATAAAAAATGTATTTAATGTCCATTAACTTTACACTAAATCATCCCAATATTGCATTCATTTATTTGCTTAGTATCACTTTGTTAGAGGGAACTTCCCTCACGATAATTTAAATAGGCACCAACTTCATTAGTATCTAATCATCATGCTTTGTTTTTCTTTAAGTCACTTATATCCCTTATATCTTCCCGGTATGTATATTTGAATATGCACATATATGGCATCTGTACATGTAAATGTATACCCCCACACACTTATTTTTTTTATTTATTTGAATATGGTCTGTCTCACCCCAAAAATAATATAAAATCATACTTTCTCAGATTGTTCACTACACTTAGCAGAATTCTTAATATTTTTAAATATCCAAATGAATCCATATATTAAAGGCTGGCATAAAAACTCCCTCACGATTTCCTGTTGATCACCACTCCAAGTTTACTGTATTCTTTTACTGGATGTGGTTTGACTTTTTAAATATTTGATAATTTGTTTTATCTGCAATTTCAAAAGAACAGAAGAGAGGATGTCCCCCTCAAATGATACCAAGTTCCACCCCTCCTATTTTCTCCTGCTGGGAGTTCCGGGCCTTGAAGAGATGCACATCTGGATTGGGTTTCCTTTTTGTTCTGTGTATTTGATTGCCCTTGTGGGGAACATCACTATCCTGTTTGTGATCAAAACTGAACACACTCTTCATCAGCCTATGTTTTACTTCTTAGCTATGTTAGCCTCCATTGATCTGGGCCTGTCCTCATCCACTATCCCCAAAATGTTGGGCATATTCTGGTTTAATTTAAAGGAGATTAGCTTTGGGGGCTGTGTCACCCAGATGTTCTTTATTCATATATTCACTGCCATGGAGACTGTTGTGTTGGTGGCGATGGCTTTTGATCGCCATGTTGCCATCTGCAATCCTCTGAGATACAGTCTGATCCTCACAAATAGGATGATTGGTCTCATCCTTGTTGTAGTGTTTGGCGTTAACTTCATTTTGGTTATCCCTCTGGTGTTTCTCATCTTGCGGCTTCCCTTCTGTGGACACCATATAATCCCCCACACATACTGTGAGCACATGGGAATTGCTCGACTGGCCTGTTCCAATATAAAGGTAAACATGATATTTGGATTAATTCTTATATCAATGGTGTTTGTTGATGTTGTACTGATTGTTATCTCCTATGTGAGAATACTCCGAGCTGTCTTCTGCCTTCCTTCTCAGGATGCCAGACTCAAAGCACTTAATACATGTGGCTCCCATATCTGTGTTATTCTAGCCTTCTTCACTCCAGCTTTTTTCTCCTTCTTGACCCACCGGTTTGGCAGAAATGTTCCTGTATACATTCACATTCTCCTGGCCAATCTATATGTTGTTGTTCCACCTGCCCTCAATCCTGTCATCTATGGAGTGAGGACTAAGCAGATTCGGGAAAAAGTTTCAAGTATCTTTCTGAAAAAAGACTGACATAAACTGTCTCAGAGATAATTCACTTTAATCTAGGGGAAAGTTTTTTTTTTTCTCAACTACAGAATCTTTCAACAGAGAAAAGACTGTGATCTTAGTATTATTTCATTCATAATTTCCCTAGATATCCCATCTAGAACATATAATAGGATTAGTCAACATATAATAGGATTAATCTCAAAACAATCACTGTGAAAATTTATGAAATACCTAAAAGTTTTGGACAATTCAGTTATTAGATTTTATTACTCTCCTGTATAACTTCTATAGAGCAGGTCTTATAGACAGGACTAAGTGGAATGAAATGCTTTTTATTTGGAAATAGTTTTGTGTTGGCCACATTACCAAATATATATATATCTCTACATCAAGGACTACAGGTATTTAATACTTGTGATATATTCTTTCATTTCTTTCTTAATCGCTTAACTGTTGTTATCCATACTTTTATTGATATTTTATTATATGTGAGAAACTGATTAGTCATAAAAATATAAAAATAAAAATATACACGACATTTCAAGGTCTTATAGGAAGAATAATTTGGAGAAATTTTCCCCATGACTAACTCTGTGTGGAATCTTCCCAGGCTCATGACATCTATGCAGATCTCCCAAAAGTGTCTTACTGTTCCAAGTGAACCAGTCTGTTTTTAGACACATGTATCTTTAAAATTGTAAAACTTATAGAAATAAAAATATATTTATGTCTCTATCGGTAAAAGGGGACTTCATAGACGCATCAGTATGATAAGGAACTTAGGATGCTTAGAAATGAACACCTCTAAATGAGTCAATTCCTAAACCCGTCCATTACATTTTCAAAGGTCAAATCTAATGCCATAGATAGTAATTACTTTCAGATTCACAAACTTTGGTTATTTTTCATTCATTATTTATTAAGTACCTTGTCCAGCACTTTTGAATTTGCACTTCCTCCTGTGGCTTATCAGATGAACCTGAGTATCCTATCCACACTTTATAGTTTTTGATCAATGATATGTTTTTGGCCAATGTTTACTTCATGGTGTCTTATTACTCATACAATAGGTGCTTAATGATTTTCTACTTAAAAAAAATTTTATCTTCCAAAGAAGACATACAGATGGCCACCAGGTACATGAAAATTTGCCTAGCATCACTAACCATAAGGGAAATGCACATCAAAACTACAGTGAAGTAGGGGCGTCTGGGTGGCTCATTTGGTTGAGTCTCTGCCTCTTGGTTTCAGCTCAGGTCTTGATCTCATGGGTCATGCGATTAAGCCCCATGTCAGGGTCCATTCTGAACAGGGAGTCTGGGGATTCTCTTCCTCTACCCCTCTCGTGCTAATGCTCTCTCTCCCTCTCAAATAAATAAATAAAATCTAAAACAAACTACAGTGTGATATCATTATATAGTATAATGGTATACTATAGAATAGTATACCATTCTAAGGTATACTAAGTCATACCTTAGAATGACTATTATCAAAAAGACAAGATATAACAAGTGTTGGTAAAGATATGGAGAAAAGGGAACCCTTTTGCTCTGTTGGTGAGTAGGTAACTCGGTGCAGCCTCTATGAGAACATTATGGATTTTCCTCAAGAAATTAAAAACAGAACTACCATGTGATCCAGAAATCCCACTTCTTGGTATTCATCTGAAGGAAAGGAAAATGCTAACTGGAAAAGATATATGCATCCCCATGTTCATTGCAACATTACTAACAATAGCTAAGATAAGTGGCAACATATGTCTTCATCCATCAATGAGTGGGTAAAGAAAATGTCACACACACACACACACACAGGAACACTATTTAGCCATAAAAAAGAGAAAATCTTGTCATTTGTGGCAAGACAGATGGATCTTGACAGCATCATACTGAGTAAAATAAGTTAAAGAGAGAAAGACAAATACTGTATGATCTCATTTATATGTAGAATCTAAAAAACAAAGAACAAAACAAAAAGAACTCATAGATATACAGAACAGACTGCTGGATGCCAGAGGTGGGGGAGTGAGTGAAATGGGAGAAGGGGGCAAAAAATACAAACTTCCAGTTATAAAATAAACATGTCATGGTGATGTAAGGTACAGCATAGGGACTATAGTTAATAACATTGTACTATATATTTAAAAGGTGGAAAAAAGTAGATCTGAAAAGTTCCCAGAACAAGAAAAAAAATATGACTATGTGATGAACTAAACTTATTGTGGGATACATTGCACAATATACTCAAATATCAAAGCATTATGTTGCTCACCTAAAACTAAGGGAAAAAAATTTTTTTAAAGATTTTATTTATTTGACAGAGAGAAAAACAGCAAGAGACGGAACATAAGCAAAGGGAATGGTAGGGGGAGAAGCACGCTTCCCGCGGAGCAGGGAGCCCAACACGGGGCTCGATCCCATGACCCTGGGATCATGACCTGAGCTGAAGGCAGACGCTTAATGACTGAGCCACCCAGGTGCCCCAAAACTAAGAAAATTTATATGTCAATTATATCTCAATAAAAAATTTAAAAGATATTAGGAAAAATTATCAAGTACCACATGCACATAGTAAAATGAAAGAATCTTACACATACCACTTGATGGCTTTTTATGAATGCACAAACTAAAGAATATCATTCTTGAGGCACCTGGGTGGCTCAGATGGTTAAGAGTCTGCCTTTGCCTCACGTCATGATCTCAGGGTCCTAGGATCAAGCCCCGCATCGGGCTCTCTGCTCACCAGGGAGCCTGCTTACCCCTGTCTCTCTGCCTACCTCTCTGCCTACTTGTGATCTCTTTCTCGCTGTCAAATAAATAAGTAAATAAAATCTTTAAAAAAAAAAAAAAAAAGAATATCATTCTTGAAAATTTCTAAGTCCCTTTTGGCTGGGACTAGCTATCCTTCCCCAAGTTCAAAGTACCCCTTGCAAGTACCTTCTTGTTTCTCCAGTTTAGGACACTCCCTGTTGGCACACTCCCTAACACAATATTCTTAATTAATGGTGTTGTGCAGATGCCCAAAGAGCTCCAGGGGTAATGCCTATAATTTCCCAAAGCCTTTTGAATGGTCTCTATTCTAGCATGATGGCCAGGAAAGCAGATTGCTCCACTGGGTGGTACAGTATTTATTTCATGGGATTGCTAAAGGCCAGTCTACCAGAACGGTGCTGGCATGCTGATTTAGAGTGGTTCAAATTATATACATGGTAAGAGGTCCCATAGAAAGTATTTGCAGCGTACAAGGTGTGTACACCTTGTGGGTAGCTTGGAACCTATGTAACTACTGCTCAGATGAAAATATATGGCATACCAACAATCCAGAAGAAGACTTTATGCCCCTACAAGTGAATAACTTCCAGAGTTCATAATTTTTTACATCTAGTATTATAGATCAGATGGTTTACGACTTTAATATTAACTATCATTAATATTAATTAAATCATATGATATATATCCTTTGTGATGGCTTACTTCACTCAAAATTATGTCTGTGAGATTAATTCATGTGATTGAATTTAACTGTAGCTTGTTACTTTTTGTTGTTGCATAGTATTTCACTTTATAAATGCACCAAATTTAATTATTGATTGTGGATGGACATTGGAGTTTTATCTCATTTTTTTACTATTTTGAATAAAGTTGTTATTATTATTTCTCGACATGTTGTTTAAGAGATATTTGCCATCAGTAGTAATTCCTTTGTATGATTGTTGAGTGATTGGGAGGATTATTTTTAACTTTAGTAGAAAGCTCCAACAGTTTTCCAAAATTGTATGTATGATTTTACATTTTGACCAGTGTCATAGAAGCCAATTGCTTTACATCCTCATCAGCACTATTGGTTTTGTATGTGTGCTGGTGCAGGGTATATGTTTATGTTTATTTGTTGCCATTATTTGCTAGCATCATGTAATGCTATTGTGATGTGGCTTTAATATGCATTACCTTACCACTAATTATGTTGTAAAAACTATAGCTATTGGCCATTTGGTTGTTCTCTTTAGTGGAACACCATTATTTAATTTAAAGTCTGTGCCCATTTCTTTAGAATTGTGTTATCTTCTCCTTAGGAAGTTATAAATGTTCTTTTTATAGTCTGTATAAATCCTTTCTCAGATATATATCCTGCAAATATCTGCTCCCACTATATGAATTGACTTTCCACTCTTTACATGGTGTTTTTTGAGGAATACAAGTTTTCATGCTCAATGAAATCAAATTTATTAATATTTTACATTAAAGTTATTGCTCTTTGTGTCCTGTTGAAAAAATCTTTGTTGAACTTAGTAACATGAAGATATTCTTTCATGTTACCTTCAATATTCTTTTTAGTCAATATTTTTTATTCAGATTCTAGTTAGTTAACATGCAGCATAATATTAGTTTCAAGTGTACAATATAGTGATACAACACTTCCATGCTATATCCAATGCTCATCACCAAGTTCACTCCTTTTGAAAATAAGTATACATATTTCTTATTTTGATGAAGTCCTTAGTAGGGACTTTGTAGATCAGGTGATCAATGAGTCTCCAAAATCATCCTGTGGTTATTTCCCCAGTTACAGAATGCATAATTGGAATAGATATACTCAGCATCTGGCAGAATCCCTCTTGCTCCATGAAGTCAGTCTGTGTTCCATACAAGGCTTCAACTGATTGGGTAAGGCCCACACATATTATGGAGGCCCTAGTTTTTGCTATGTAACCAGTAAGATTTAAAAAAAAAAACCAAAACCAAAAACCTCTCATTAATCTTGTGTGTTGGTTTAGGTGAAACAAAGGTATCTTTCCACATTTTTAGAGGCTCACAGCAAAGATAAAGTTGATTCTGCACAATTGAGAAAGGTCCTAAGAGTTGTACCTGAATTTTTTTAGATCTTTCTATGTTTACCTGTTATATTTTTTGGTCCTGTTATATTTTACCTTGACCTTACATAAAGCCTAAAATGAGTATACCTTGTGAAACCCCACGAATCCTTTCAAATACCTTTATTTTTTTTAATTTAATTTTATTTTTTCAGTGTTCCAAGATTCATTGTACATGCACCACACCCAGTGCTCCATGCAATACGTGCCCTCCTCAATACCCACCACCCGGCCCACTGAACCTCCCATTCTCCTCCCCTCCAAAACCCTCAGTTTATTTCTCAGAGTCCACAGTCTCTCATGTTTCATCTCCTTTCAAATACTTTTAATTCTATGTAGTTGCTTATTTCAAAACTTTAAAACAATGGTGTATAGGATGATGTCTATGGTGTTTTATTGATTATTTTTTCCCTGTGGTTACATGATTAAGGAAGTCAACTGTGCCACAGGAGAAATAAAATTGGTGTTTGATTTCCTTAATTGTTGCTCCTGGAACTCACACCCTACGGCTTGCCTCGTCAGTACCATTACAGCTATGACAATTCTCGGCAGTTTAACACTCCTCCACCATAGTCAGTAAACTGTGAAGAGACTAATTAATAGTACTTGAAAAAAAAAATAGTACTTGAGTTGCACTAAGATTTTATCCTTGGATCCTGATTTAATATGAGTTCCAGAAATAAGTGACCCATATTTATTTAACAATAATGTTTATAGTTAGTCTAGGAACAATATCTACTATGTCAATTTATCTCTAATATGATACTGCACATCAATGAGGAAACCTTGTGTTTAGAATCATATACCGGAAAGCATTTATTCCATAAAACCTTAACAACACTTGCCTCTTTTATGGATGAAAAAGACAAAGATTTGAAGACTCTTTCCAAATCAAGTGTTCCGAGTCAAACTTCCTTAAAAAAGAAGATTGTCACTACCTGCTCTCGGATCTGCTTGGTTCTTACCCCATAAATGATGGGGTTAAGAGCAGGAGGGATGATCACATATAAATTAGCCAGGAGGATGTGGATATAACGTGGAATATTGTGTCCAAATCGATGAGTCATAAAGGAGAAAAATGCTGGAGTGAAAAAAGCTAAGATGACACATCCATGCGAACCACAGGTATTAAGAGCTTTGAGCCTGGCCTCCCAGGATGGGAGTCTGAAGACAGCGTGTAGAATCTTCACATAGGAGACAGCAATCAAAACAACATCCAAAAGAATCATAGAGATGAGGATTAATCCAAATAATATATTGACCTTAATGCTGACACAGGCCAGGCGGGCAATACCCATGTGCTCACAGTAGGTATGAGGTATAATATTATGTCCACAGAATGAAAGCCTTAGAAGGAGAAACACAAGTGGAAATACTAAGGCAAAATTTTTCAACATTCCTACTCCAGCAATAATACAAATAGTTCTGTTAGTGAGGATTGTGTTGTATCGAAGAGGGTAGCAAATGGCAATGTAGCGATCAAAAGCCATGGCTACAAGCATGAATGTTTCAAAGCCTGTGAACAGGTGTATGAAGAACATCTGAGTTAAGCATCCTCCAAAGTCAATCTCACTGAGCCCAAACCAGAAAATGCTCAGCATTTTGGGAATGGTGGCAGTGGAGAGGCCTAGGTCAGTGAAAGCCAACATGGCCAATAAGTAGAACATGGGTTGATGAAGGCTGTGCTCAGTCTGGATCACATAGAGGATGATGACATTCCCCAGGAGGGCAATCAGATACACTGTACCAAAAGGGATACCAAACCAGAACTGCATATTTTCCAGTCCTGGGATTCCCCACAGCAGGAAGGATGAGGGGTGAGTACATGTGGTATTGGCTGGAGACATGCTGGCAAAGCCTTCTACTGGTCACACTCCCCTCATTAGAAGGAATATCTAGTACTACGTAAGGCTTCTCAATGCCTCATCAATATTGCTAATATTGAATAAGAACAAAAACGTATGTAATTACTATATTTCTTCTAGGAATACAGAAGAAAGATCATGTCTTCCCTCATACATCTTTTCTTCTCTTTTACTTTCACTGATACATACATATGACAAACGAAAGAGAATATTCCTTGAAGAAATAATGGATATTTACATATTAGATAAGATCATCTAAATTAATTTTAGTGAGAACACTGACTAAACCAGTAGAGATAAGATCCTATTTTAGATTTGAACTTTTAAAAATATTTAATT
This sequence comes from Procyon lotor, assembly GCA_028646535.1. Taxonomy (NCBI): domain Eukaryota; kingdom Metazoa; phylum Chordata; class Mammalia; order Carnivora; family Procyonidae; genus Procyon; species Procyon lotor. Next base: position 81,886 of record JAQQSY010000028.1, read on the forward strand.
ATAGATTGGGAGAAGATATACATATTGATATCCCACTGATAAAAGACTATAATCTGTAAGTACTGGCAATATCGTAGATTTCAGAAGCATCTTTTTTTTATCATAATCCCATCTATTTATTTATTTTTTTATGATGATGATT
>JAQQSY010000028.1:90414-100580 GCA_028646535.1 Procyon lotor
TCACCTCTGATTCTGCAGGAGCCTGAACCTCCTACAAGTTGGTACCCTCCTGAGTGCTTTAAGAGTCACATTTTCAAATCAGTTAGCCAGCCAGTCACTTATTCATTTCATAAGTATATGTTGATCTAGTCTATCACTATATATTCACATTTCCCCAAATCTTCACCAGGTACAGTGATGAGACTGGACCCAGCCACTCCCCTTGGGAACTATGATCTCTAATGTTCTGAAATGAATTATACCAGACACTGTATCACTTCTGTATCATGTTACTCATTACTTAACCATATTTCACAGCCTTCAGCTATGCACTCACCTTTCCCCACACATATAAACACCATTTCATGTTATATAAATGATAAGGAAAGGAGGACTGATTCTTTAGTCCAGTGTTTTGCAACCAGCAGCCATCTTCTCCCTAGGGAATACTTGGAAATGTCTGGATACATTTCTGACTGTCAGAGCTTGAGGGAAGTGTTACCAGTGTCTAAGGGGCAGGTGACAGAGATGCTGCTAAACATCCCATAGTGCCCAGAAGAGCCCCTTTCCCAGAACAAAGAATGATCTGACCCCAAATGTCAGTAGTGCCAAGGTTGAGAAACTCTGTTATAAACCTTTTTATCTTATCTATGCCTAATTCCCAGTCCCATGGCATATGCTACTCTGAAATAACAGGAACTACCCACATGCTGTCCCATTTCTCAGCTACCTTTTCACCTTGGTCTTAGGCCATTCAAAATAAAACAAAACAAAATGAACCAAACCCTGCCAGCATACATAGTTACACTTCATGATGTTTCATCCATGAATTCTATTGTCCAAAACATACCTGGTTATCTAATTTATTAGGCCTGGCAATGTGTCAGTTACCAAGAAAACATAGTCCTTGATCTCTATATGTTCATATTTGGTCCCTAGTATATAAGGTAAGAAAAAGTAGGTGAGCTGATACAGAGTCTTCTTCTGCATGTCACCTGGGGTGGGATGTGTGGGACTATAAATGCAAAGAGATATATGTCTGTGGCCATTACAGTTTATGAATATAAAATTTGTAATGTCCAAAGCTTTTCTGTGTATTCTCTTTATCCTCTTCCCTGTGTTTATGTATTTCCTGTATTTATCTGTCTTTATGTACTTACTTTCCTTCCCTCTTCTTATTCATTCCCTCTTCTTATTCTTATTCTAGCATGAACTCATTCCCCATTTTTCATGCTATTTCCTACAGCCCTAACAACCAAGGACAATACACCCTTACCTTGCTTTCCATATGTCTCTGACAGGATGGACTCTGGAAACATCTTCTGACATTTATCTGAGTCCACACTTTCTTAGGCAAGGAATAGGCGTTTATATTGGTGCAGCTGCCCTGCTTCCAGGGGGACCAAGCTGTATATCGAGCTGTCCCTGGGTTCTTGGCATTGACTATGCTATTCACTGGAGAGTTCTAAAAGACCTCCCCACCTTCACTGGAACTATGGGGCAAGAGTCATCTACTCTTTCTTTTCCAATGAGATTCAGTATCTTTTCTGCTTTCCAAATTAAAAGTCTAAGCTCCTGATTAATACTTGAGCTATTAAGATGATTATCAGCTGTCTTCTTCTGTGACATGTTCCATCAGTCTGTCCTAGTTCTTTTGGTTCTACATCATCTGTGTTATAGCTTAAATATGATGTGTCTGTAATTCCTTTGCCCTACTCCTCACGACTTATTTTGACGAAAGACCAGATTAAAGCAACAAAGACATGAGGAGACAAGATCCAACAAAGAAGGAAATTCAATAAAGGGAACCCAACTTCTTACTCATCATTACCCCACTCGCTGTTGAATGATTACAGGAGCAGGGAAAGGGGTTGATGATCAGGGCAGAGGAAAGCCACTCAGACACAAGGAAACTTATAGAGCTTAGCTCCACACAAGAGTGTTAGCTGTGCCCATCCATCCACTTTCCTAGCCTGGGCTCCAGACATCAAAGTGAAGAGACCAGCTTAGGGTCACCTGCCCCACTTGTTGCAGTTCTTTAAAGGAGTTTTATCCATTTCAGCTACCCCAGCTGATATTCCATGTTTCATAAAGAAAATAAAGAACTTTCCCTAGTATGCTTTTCTCTGAATTCCTGACCTATAAAACCTATGAACATATTAAAATATATAATCTCTTCACTTTACACCATTAAGTTTCAGATGATTTATACACAAGAATAGAAAAACCAAGAGAAAATTTGCTACCTTTAACCAGGTTCCATCTTATTAAAACCCAAAAACATGTGTCATTGGTTTGAGAGCTGTGCATAGAGAGGAAGACTGATGGGCCTTAGGAAGACGGCTGGTGAGGACAGAAGAAAAGTGAGGAAGACAGAATTGAAAGCTTAGGTAAAAAGGATCTTTTCTATATAGAGATATAAAATTTGGTCAAGCTGTTGCATTCAGTAAAATGGAAAATAAAAAATATTTATAATGAACTAGTGGATTTGGCCAGAGATTTCCAGGCCGAATGTCAGAAGGGCCAGGTGGTTTCTTTTAGCTCTATGTAGTAAAATTTGAATAGAGAGAGGAGTTAAAGATGGAATTATTTGGTTTTCAAACAAAATTTAGAGAAAATAGGGACATACTGTTTTTTAAAATCAAGTCTATTTCCGTTCTCACCCTCTCCTCATTGCAAAACATTCTCAAAGTAAGAAACAGCTCTAAGGCAAAGATTGGAGTGTGACTATAAAATCTTTAAGACCTCAAATACTTAAGTTAGTTTCTCATAATCATTTCTGACACAATATTAAGAGTATGCCTCACTGACTCTCTTTATTAATCTGTAAAGCTTGCACTACTGGGTATTTACCCTAAAGATACAATTATTGTGATCCGAAGTGGCACATATAAACCCAAATGTTTATAGCAGCAATATCCACAATAGCCAAACTATGGAAAGAACCTAGATGCCCATCAACAGATGAAATGCCCATCAACAGATGAATGGATAAAGAAAGATGTGGTACACACACACACACACACACACACACACACACAATACTATGCAGCCATCAAAAATGAAATCTTGCCATTTGCAATGACATGGATGGAACTAGAGGGTTTGCTTATTTTGCTAATCAAAATAAGTCAATCAGAGAAAGGCCATTATCATATGATCTCAATGATATGAGGAATTCGTGAAACAAAACAGAGGATCATAGGGGAAGGGAGGTAAAAATGAAACAAGATGAAACCAGAGAGGGAGACAAAACCATATGAGACTCTTAATCTCAAGTAACAAACTGAGGGTTGCTGAAAGGGAGTGGGGTGGGAGGGATGGGGTAGCTGGGTGATGGACATTGGGGTGGGTCTGTGCTATGGTGAGCACTGTGAATTGTGTAAGACTGATGAATCATAGACTTGTACCCTGAAACAAATAATACATTATATGTTAACTTAAAAAAAATCTGTAAAGATAATAAGAATTTTAATGGCAATACCTCTAAAGAAGCCTCACAGAAGGCCTCAAGTAAAGAAAGATGTATCTTGACAGGAATTCTGATTGTGGCTTTTGTTTAATGGACCAAATCTATAAGTTGACACACAAGAAACCCACAAAATTTTAAAGAACTTATACCAGCTTGGAATGAAAAAGATAGAAATAGTACTAAAGGAAAAGAAGACATTGGACAACTGAATTTTGACAGACAACAAGGAAGTGGAAAACATTTACCAAAGAGGCAACATGAGCTACATTATATAAAAAGGGAAGTATGACTCAGATGGTAGAATCAAGAACCCAGAGGTAAAACCAAGCGCAATAAGGGATCACTTCCAGAGCGATAATCAGCAAACATGCTCTCCATGGCCATGGGCCAGTGATTACTGTGTCCCTCTCATTTTCCCTTTATTGAGTTGGAATGTCTCATATGTTTGTGCTGTGCCTGGTTCATTATTGTATGTTGGATGTGTGTAGGGCAGGATATTTTCTGCATGAATTCACAGGTCTATGTACAAAGATAAATCATACTCAATGAACCACAGAGTCTCAGGTGCACCTGAAACTGATTTTGGTAGTGAGATAATGTATCTTGAGAGACTAAGCATGATAGTATAATGGGAAAGAAACTTCTGTATGTTTGCTTATTTTACACAAAGGAAGAATGTAAATAATTGTGGCAAGAAGGTAGATTGAGATGTTATTCTTAGTTTTTTTTTAATTGTGGGAAAATACACATAAACTTTACCATTAGTGACATTTAGAACATATACAATGTTTTGCTGCCATCACCACTAACTAGTTGCAGAGCATTTTTATCACTTCAAAAGGAAACCCTGTACTCATGAAGTAGCCACTGCATATTTTTCACTTTTCCCCAGGTCCTGGAAACCATCGATTTTCTTTTTGTCACTCTGAATTTTCTATTCTGGATTTTATACAATGTGTAGCCTTTTGTATGCAGCTTATTTTACTTTCCATTATGTCTTAAGGTTCATACAAGTAGCAGCATGTGCCAGTATTTCATTATTTTTTATGGCTGAATATTATTCAGTTCTATGGTTATACTACATATTGTTTATCCATTCTTTAGCTGATGAATACTTGAGTTGATTCCACCTTTTAGCTATTGTAAGTAGTACCATTAAAAACATCAGTATGGAAATTTTGGTTCAGATGCTTGTTTTCAATTCTTCCAAGTATATATCTAGGATTAGAATTCCTGGGTCCTATGTAAGTCTAGATTTGAATTTTAGAGGAATCATTCAGTTATTTTCCACAGCACTTGCACTATTTTACATTCCAAACAAAAATATATGAAGAATCCCACTTCTCCACATCCTTGTTAGCACTTGCTTATTTTATCTCTTTAAAAAATCATTAATACAGTTTTCATTATATGTCTTGTGAAATCTCATTCATTTGATTTGCATTTCACTAATGACTAATGTTACTGAGCACCTTTGCAAGGGCATGTTGGCCATTTACATATTCTATTTAAAGAAATGTCTATTTAGGCTCTTTGCCCATTTTCTGATCAAGTTGCTTGTGTTTTGTTGTTGACCTGCAAGAGTTGTTTATATATTCTGGGTACTAGATCTTTTTCAAATATATGGTTTGCAAATATCTTTTCCCATTTTGCAGTTTCTCTTTTTACTCTCTTGAGGTGTCATTTCATGCACTTTTTAAGTTTTGATGAACTCCAATTTCTCTTATTTTTGGCATTATATATAAGTAACTATTGCCAAATTCGAGGTCACAAAGATTTACTCCTTTGTATTCTTCTAATATTTTCACATTTATCATTCTGGTATCTCATCTGGTTTCTTCATTACCATTTTTATTTTTTTAAAAGATTTTATTTATTTATTTGAGAGAAAAAGAGAGCATGAGCAGGGTTAGGAGAGAGGCAGAGAAAGAAGCAGATTCCCCACTGAGCAGGGAGCCCAATGCAGGGCTTGATCCCAGCATCCTGAGATCATGACCTGAGTAGAAGGCAGACACTTAAGCAACTGAGGCACCCAAATGCCCCTCCATTACCATTTTTAAAGAAACTATTTGTTCCTCTTTTGAATTGCCATGAACATAGTTATTTGACTTGAGTTTGTTTCTTAAATTTAATATCTACTCCATTCATCTGTATATCTATCCTTATGCCAGCATCATAGTGTATTAAATACCAAAGCTTTGTAGGAAGTGTGAATCTTTCAACCTTTTTTGTTGTTGTTGTGCTTTTTTAAGATTATTTTGACTATTTGACATTCTTTGCAATTCAATATGAATTTTAAGATCTGAGTTTCTATTTCTGCAAAGAAAGTTATTGAAATTTTAATAGCAATTGCCTTGAATCTATAGATTGCTGTGGAGAATATTGCCATCTTAACAATATTAAGTCTTCAATCTATGGACAAAGGATGTGTTTCCATTTACTTTGTTCTGTCATTTCTTTCACCAATGTTTTACAATTATCATTGTGCAAATTTTGGTTAAATGTGTTTCGGAGTATGTTATTCTTTTAATGTTAGTATAAAAGGAATTGTTGATATAAAAGTTGGGTAGTCATCCTTTCTGATGGAGGCATAATATTCCATTGTATATATGGACCATATCTTCTGTATCCATTCATCTATTGAAGGGCATCTTAGTTCTTTCCACGGTTTGGCAATTGTGGCCATTGCTGCTATGAACATTAGGGTACATGTGGCCCTTTAATCTTGTAACACTGAAAAAATAAAATAAACGTATTTGGGGGAAAAAGGGAATTGTTTTTTTACTTTTTGTATTTCTCATTGAGAGTGTATAGAAATATATTGGTTTTGTGTGTTTCTTTTTTTTCCTGCAATCTTGCTGAATATTTTATTACAGATAAATATGAATATGTTAACGTGGCCATTCACTCTAATATGTTTTTTGTACATATTGCTAATTGCTCTGGTTAGAATTTTCAGTACAAAGAATGAGAACAAGCATTCTTGTCCTGTGATCTTAGGGGAAAACTATTCAGTCTTTTAAAATTAAATATAATGTTAGCTGTGGATTTTTCGTAAATGTTCTTTATGGTGAGAAGTTCTCTTCATTCCTAATTTGCTGAGCATTTTATTATGAAAGGGTCACCTGTATTCTTCAAAAAAATATTGACACTTGACTCATCAAAAAGTGTCTGATTCTTCTCTCTCTGAGTTTGAGGAGGCAGACAGCTGTTTAAAACAATACAGTATGGTGAAGGCAGTGCTATATCTCCTGCCCTCAGCATACATAGTGGTCCCTTCGCTCCCAACTGTGTGAGAGGAGGACACTATGGGCACAGACTGACCAGCATTCCCCATAAGAGCAAGCCTTCCCCCTTCCCTGACTTTCCAATGCTGGTCTCCTTGTGGACAGAAGCACAGTGGGAAAAGTAGGGTCAAGGTGGAGATCAGGCATGGTGTTGACCTGGGACAGTGATGAGAAGGACAGCCTGGGACAGGCTGAGAAGTCTGGGTAGAGGGGAGCTGAGTGCAGGGTGTCCTTGGTGTTCTGGCTTGGGACAGCATCCTGCTTTTCTCCCCTCTCCCACCAGGCCAGGAGGCCCTCCATGGTTTTGCTTCCCCAGCTCCCTCCCTCATCCTGGGTACTCAGGATGAATAAGAGTTTTATCTAAGTACTTAGACACGCCCAACTCCTACCAAGCACTTTAGTTTGCTGTGGTGCCATGTTTGGATACCAGTGTTTTATATTTATACATAGAGAATTTTCTAATATAGCTTATTATATATACACACACGTGTGCACACACATAGAGATATATAGATACGGGCCGCTGTTCTCCTGTTCCCAGACAGCTCTCTCACATGGGGAATGGAACGGATCCCCATCTGTACCTCGACAGCAAAGCTCCAGCAAAGCCGGAGCTCCAGAGGGTGGTGGGGAGGGCAGTTTTAAGTTCTGAGCTCCCCAGAGCCTGGGCTTTTCCAGGGAAAGGCTTTGTGCAGTTGGCTGGTTTTTTCCCTTTCTTTTTCCCATGTGCCTCCCCCACCCCCCAAATTTCTGCACCAAAGCTGTGGCAGGCAATGTTGGAAAAGAACTGCATTTGAAAGAAAAAGGAAAAAAAGAAAAATTTAAAACCATTAAATTTTATGGTTTATTTTAAATTAAATTTTAAAACCATTAAAACCAATCTCAGGATTGGTTTTAATAGACCATGCAACTTCCATCTTATACTACTGGGAAGATTACTTGTTTGGGCCTTTGTAAGAAGGTTGATCCTGAGACCACCATCCTGAAGAAACCGCAGGTTCTCTGGACAAGAGTGTTAGATGAGCGCTTTACCTATCCTGGCCTAGAAGCCAAACATGAGAGTAGAAATTACTTGTAAGCCCACTAGTACCAGCTACCAGTCACATGGGTCACTTTCAGAAATTTGAATGATTACATCTGAGGTATGGTGCAGAGAATCTCCCAGCTTAACCTTGCTAAAGTCCTAGTCAATAAAATTTATGAGATGAGTTAGTTTATTTCATGCCTTCATGCCTCTAAACAGAAAATTGATTAAACAGTAACAGGTAACCAAGCCACTTAGGTTTAACTGGAATCATGTGAGACAAAGAGACAGAAAATCATATAGAAGCAATATTTTAAAGGATTTCTGCTATGTATTTTTATAAAACTACAAAAAGATATAATATCATTCAAAAAGACATAATTTCATCCAAACTACATGGTTTCCTTTACTATGCAAAAGCTTTTTATTTTGGTGCAATCTCAATGATTTATTTTTGGTTTTGTTTCCCTTCTCCAGGGAGACATATCTAGAAAAATGTTGTTATTGGCAATGTCAAAGAAATTACTGCCTATATTCTCTTCTAAGAGTTTTTGGGTTTTAATTTTCACATTTAGGTGTTCATCCATTTTGAGTTTATTTTTGTGTATGGTGTCAGAAAGGGGTCCAGTTTCATTCTTTTGTATTAGCTTTTCAATTTTCCAAGCACCATTTATTTAAGAGAGTAAAAGAAAACATCAATAAAACAAAAAGGCAACCTACTGGATGGGATGCAAATGACATATCCCATAAGAGGTTAATATCCAAAATATATAAAGAAGCTATACAACTCAGCACATACACACAGAAAAATCCAATTAAAAAATGAGCAGAAAACACAGACATTTATCCAAAGAAGAACACAAACAAATGGCCAACCACCACATGAAAAGATGCTCACCATCACTAATCCTTAGAGAAATGCAAATCAAAACCACAATGAGGGATGCCTGGGTGGCTCAGTGGGTTAAAGCCTCTGCCTTTGGTTCTTGTCTTGGTCTTGGGGTCCTGTGATCGAGCTCCGCATCGGGCTCTCTGCTCGGTGGGGAGCCTGCTTCCCCCTCTCTCTCTGCCTGCCTCTCTGCCTACTTGTGATCTCTCTCTCTCTCTGTCAAATAAATAAATAAAATCTTTAAAAAAAAAAAAAAAACCCACAATGAGATAACACCTCACACCTTCCAGAATGGTTAGAATCAACAACACAGGAAACAACAGGTACCACAACTTCTTTATTCATTAATTAGTTGATGGACATTTGGGCTCTTTCCATAATTTGGCTATTGTAGATAATCCTGCTATAAACATCAAGGTGCCTGTATCCCAGAAACAGACTCTTATCTGTGGAGAACAAACTAATGGTTAGCAAAAGGTAGGTGGGTGGAGGATGGCTTAAATAGGTGATGGGGAGTAGAAGGGCACTGGGTGTTGTAGGAAGTGTTAAATCACTACATTGCATACCTGAAACAAATATTACACTGATATTAAATGATTTATTTTTTCATATTTAGGTAAAAACTTAAAAAAATAAAATTACCAAGAAAAGATACAAGGATTTGTAAACTTATGTGTAGTAGCATGTGGGACTGGCTCTATGTTTAACTCATTAAAACTGCAGTGGAAATTTTTAAAAAGTCCAGAAAGAAATACAAACAAAACAAAGCAAAACAAAAACCAATTTAAAAAAAAAAACTTCAAGGTGAAAATATAAAGCATGACACAAAATTTTGAAAATACATTAAAAAAATAAATGCCTTTGTCAACTTGGTTCCCTAGAAATAGCTTCTGAGATGGAGAGTTTCATACAGAAGATATGATGCAAAGTAAGGATCTAAATTAATCTTTTTGTATGTGAATAGCCAATTGTCCCAATATGATATTATCAATGTACATATTATTAACTTTAAATATAAAACCTGCCAGTCAATGATAATGATACTGGTCTCAATATTCCTTTGTAATTCATCCTCCTTCCTACTGGGTTAGATAAAAAGTAACTATTTTTTACAATGCAGGAAACATTAAATCTAACACAGACTTTCCAAGACCTCTGACTGGTTAGCTATCTGTCTTGAGGAAAACCCTCAGGACTCGATCCCTAATCTGCTTGGTCCTGACCCCATAGATTACAGGATTCAGGGTTGGTGGAACAACCACATATAGGTTGGCCAAAAAAATGTGGATACATTGAGGAATACTATGGCCAAATCGGTGTGTCAAGAAAGAGAAAAATGCTGGTGTGAAAAAAGCCAAGATAACACCAATGTGGGAACCACAGGTGTTGAGAGCTTTGAGTCGAGCCTCCCTGGAGGGCAGGCAGAAGACAGCATAGAGGATCCTGACATAGGAGAGAATTATAAGCAGCACATCCAATAACAAGAGAGAAATGTTGCCAAGGCCAAACAGAATG
>JAQQSY010000028.1:100680-129655 GCA_028646535.1 Procyon lotor
ATGGCAGTGAAGAAATGGATGAAGAACATCTGGGAAAGGCAGCCTTCAAATGATATATCCCTGAGCCTGAACCAGAAGATGCCCAGCATTTTGGGGATGGTGGCTGTGGACAAGCCCAGGTCGATGGAGTCCAACATGGCCAGAAAGTAGTACATGGGCTCATGGAGACTACGTTCAGTCTGGATCACAAACAGGACAGTGGCATTCCCCAGGAGTGCAATAAGATACACAAAGAAAAAGGGAAATCCAATCCAGAAGTGCACACCTTCCAACCCTGGGATACCCAGGAGGTGGAACGAAGAAGGATGGAACTGGGAGTCATTATGCATAGCCATTCTTTCTGCCACAATTTTTGCACAATTCTGTTGTGGATACAATTACTGACTTTCCATTAGTGAATTTTTCTCCTCTTCTCCCTTTGTCCAGATTTCTGGTAAAATGTAAAAGAACATTTTTCTAACTTTTTATTATTATGTTCAATTGATAGTCCCTCATTCTAATTCAGAAAGAAGTAACTATTTTAGTCAACATTACAATATTATATACTTCAATATTGCTAAATGACTGTATCTTAAGTGTTCTCACCCCAAAAAAGAAATTGATAATTATATAACGTGATAGGAAAAAAAACATGGTGGTAATCATACTGTAATACATAAATGCATCAAATCAACACACCATACACCTTGAATTTATAGAGTATTTTATGTCAATTATATTTAAATTTTTTGAAAAAAGAAAGAAAATTAAAAACACTCCTCACTTTATGTTATCCTCTCCTGAGCATCGCATGGTACCAGAAACAGAACCAGCCTTAATCTGCTGCCATTATCCTTAATAAGAAAACTGACATAAAGACAAGAGGAAGACTATCCCCTGTACAGTTTAAATTCAAATTCTAGAGTGTAACCAGAAATAAATAGGAAAGATTAAATTCCACAGTATGTGCATCTGATCATGTTCCACATATTTTTACTTAATGTGCGTAGTGCTTTGTTTGGTGTTTGTAATCCCAATCATTCCCCTATTAGGGAATCTAAAAACCCCAAAATGTAGTGTACATAATCCTGTGTATTTGTATGCATATTGTGTACATATTTGTGTTTATACATTTTTATGGGTGCTTGTGAATACTAGGCGGTTTGGTTCTTAGAGCAGAAGAAACAATTTATCTTTGTTTATTCATTTGCATGAAAAAAACTCAGCCACATAAAAGTCAATTTAAGAAATTCTGAAATAGGGGCACTTGGGTGGCTCAGTGGGTTAAAGCCTCTGCCTTCGGCTCAGGTCATGATCTCAGGGTCCTGGGATCCAGCCCCTCATGGGGCTCTCTGCTCAGCAGGGAGCCTGCTTCTCCCTCTCTCCCTGCCTGCCTCTTTGCCTGCTTGTGATCTCTCTCTCTGTCAAATAAATAAATAAAATCTTTTAAAATAAAAAAAAAAGAAATTCTGAAATAGAGGAACTAATTAAGAAGAGACAAGACAAGAGGCACCTGGGTGGCTCAGTTGGTTAAGCAACTGCCTTTGGTTCAGGTCATGATCTTAGGATCTTGGGATCAAGTCCAACATTGGGCTTCCTGCTCAGCTGAGAGTCTGCTTCTCCCTCTCTCTCCTTCTCCTTCTGCCCCTCCCTTCTGCTGGTATGTTTACACATGCACAGGAACTCTACCTGTCTCTCTCAAAAAAATAAAATCTTAAAGAAGAAGAGACAGAATAGCAAACAACTTCAGTGTCATATTTTAGAAAATAAACAATTCAGTTCCCATCATAATTTGTTCTTAAAAAAATTACCTATCAGATTTGAAAAATAATGACTAGGAGAGAGAGATATTTGACATATTTTACAGTTATGATGAAACACGACTTGAGAGATTATTTTAATCTAGGTAAATTTATCATCTGGAGAATGTATAAGTAAATATATCCGATAAACAAAATGTCCAGATATAGGCTAGCTGGGGGAAGGGAAACTAAATATTCTGGGCAAGTTTCAAATACATCTCTGCCTTATACCCGTGGAGAGAGGGCAGGAACATCTTAGACATCATCAAATTCAGTTCCTACCAAGAGTCTACCCTAGCTCTCATGTCTTTACTAATGTCTCCCTTAAAGTAACATTGAAAGAGGAAGTATCAAGTGAGTTTGTTTTATAAGACTCATACAGAATATGTGAGAACTCTGAACTTATTTATAGTAAATTAAAAATTTAAAACAAAAAAGGAAGAAGTTCATTATTTCACTGTTTATTTGGGAAAAATCAGTCCTACAGAAAATGTAGAACTGATTGAATGTGATGTGTGCAATTGTGCAGAAAGCTTTGATTCAACTTTAGGAATACTCGGATATTGGTGTAAGTCAAAACTGACAAGCATTCATTAGAGACAAATGCATATAAAAGGTCAGTACACTCTATTTTAAACCCATGCCGAGACAAATGCCTTGTTAACTATGCCATTTGAAACCTATGAAGAATAGCAAAAAATGAGAGATAATTTCATAAGTGGGGAAATTCAAGAAATAGATCTCTGTATGTGTATGCATATGTAAGTAAAGTTGGTCTGCTAGGGTTAGGGAGGAGACAAGTGAAGTTCTCTGTTTTATAATGTGAAACTATCAGAGACAGTTTTCTGCCTTTGATTAGTGGAGAATATAGAAAGTAAGTGGAGAGGTACTCTTCATAATTTATTCCATCAAATATTTAGGCGGTCCTCTATGCACTAGCATTAATTAGGAGGTATGAATACAAGTTTGAATAAAACTTGTCATATACTCTCAAGGAGGCCATTAAGTGGTAAAGGAGATAAAATTCCAAAGACGAAATTTAAAAATTGCTTTGCAAGTGCTGTGTTAGAAGTGTGCACAGAATGTTCTGGGTGTAGAGGTGGAGCAAGAAAAATTCCATGAAGGAGATTAGTTCTGAAGCTAGGAACTCACACAATTCTTCAGCTCAAGAAGGAAATAAATTTTATTCTGGATGGAGTGAAAAGCAAGGAGAAATTGAAAATAAAGCAGAGTGGCCAGTTGGGGCACAAAAAAGGAATCTGTTATCATCCTGATGACCAACCCAGAAATTCAGTAAGTTGATGACCATATTTGTAATTGTCTGGTGTCTTGGGAGCTCCACACAACAGAAACTAAGAAAATAAAATAGGGCTACATCTTCTAGAAAATCAACTTATCCTATGTATTTCTGTAGATTTTTTAGGAAGGCTTAAAAATTGGTGCCTCTGAGAAAAACCTCATTTTCAGTCTGTAAACATAGGTCAAAGAACCAATCACTTACCATTCTGTAATTACTTCAACATCTATTCATATATCTTCCAATCTCTCCTGGATTTAGAAATAAGACTGGGTCTCAACCCCTCATTTGGCCTCTGAACTCTAAGGTGCTACATGGAATTATATCCACCCATCCAGCAGCCATTTCCTCCATGTGTCATCCCTTTATTCTACGTTATTCCACCAACCTCCACTATATCCCAGTATCCACTTTCCCATTTCCTGGAACTGCCGGCCCAAGGAAGAGAGATGGTGGATATCTGCTTTCCCATCCTCACCTAATCTTGCTGTCTCATGGCCATCCTGCTTCCATGCCCCTAATTCATTTTCTCAGATGCTTCACCACCCTAGGTCTCATTTTTCAAAAGAAGTCTATCTTTCAGGGCCATGCTTCAAGATTCATTTATTCACAAATTCATAAATTCAAAAACATTGATTAGTTAGTCACTTTTACTATTCCTGACACAGATCTAAAAATAGAGAGGGCAAGTCCTCACCATCTTGATACTCACATTTATGCACCAGTATGAAGAGTCAGAAACAATGGATAAATTGATACAGGATACATTTGTGCATCTCTTTCCACATCTCACTAATTTTTAGTTTTACATGTGAGATTTTGCATGGTCATTAATACAAACACACACAACTAAAAGTGCAGCCTCAGGAAGTTAGAAGTATGAGTGTGCACTCTCTATCTTGTTTTTATTTTCATTTTTCCTACATATCTCCATACTACCTTGCCATAAGCTCTTTCCCCATCTGTTTTGCTGCTTTTACAATTTAATCATGATATGACTTATGTTGGTCTCTAAATCTCCAAGAAACATTCTGTGGTATTTTCTTGGGACATGTCTCTTATTATGCTAAATAGATGATGTTTATCTTTTTCTTACAGCCCCACTTCCCCTGGGATGTGGATAAATAGTACCCTGGATCCATCCCCATGGATCTGTAACTATTTGACCTATCTGACAGCTGCCAGGAAATACCCCCCAATGGGGTGTATCTTTTTATATGACCTGACTCAAAGCTCATTTACCATGAGCAGCCTTTTCCCTGGGCTATTAGTCAAAAACAAGTAATAGAAATTGCTTAATATTGCTGCTTCCTGAAGCAGGAATATTAGTTGGAGCTAAAAAAGAGACTGACTTAAAAGGAAAAATTGGGGAATGAATTGACCATACAGAGTTTTTCGAAGTTCTGAAATATTCATAAACTATAAAGCCACATACATGTACATGACTATATAAATGCCCAGGAAGGACCTGAGAAATCCCTAATCTGTCATCTCTGCCTGACCTTGAGGAAATAGTATTAAAATACAGAACACAATTCATTACACTGGAAAATACCTGGTGCACTCAAGAAGTCATTTCTTATCCCCCATCTCTCTCTTTTCTCTCTCTCTTTGTCACACAACCACACCCACACACACACACACAAGTAAGGGGTAGGTGGGGTTGTTGTTACATTGCGGAATGTAATTTTTTTCACCAAAAAAACTACAGAAAAATATCCCTATGAATATAGATTTTAAAAAATCAACAAACTACTAGCAAAACAAAGGCAACAGCATAGTAAAAGGATTATATACCATGACCAATTGTTGTTTATCCCAGAAATGCAAGGTGGTTCAAAATAAGAGAATCAATAAATATATTACCTAACATTAATCAAATAAAGGAAAAAGACACATGAACCTCTCAATTGATGCAGAAAGAACATATGACAAAATCTAGAAACCTTTCATAATAAAAATACTCAACAAACTAAGAATATAAGAAAATTTCCTTGGGGTGCCTGGGTGGCTCAGTGGGTTAAGCCTCTGCCTTCGGCTCAGGTCATAATCCCAGGGTCCTGGGATTGAGCCCTGCGCATCAGGCTCTCTGCTCAGCGGGGAGCCTGCTTCCTCCTTTCTCTCTGCCTGCCTCTCCGCCTATTTTTGATTTCTCTCTCTCTGTCAAATAAATAAATAAAATCTTAAAAAAAAAATTCCTCAACATGATAAAGCGCATTTATTGGGGGGGGAAAATAACAAATTACAGTTTATATCATACTCAGTGATGAAAGACTGAAACACTGTCCCTAAGATCATACACAAGACAAGAATGCCTGCTGCCAACATTGCTGTCTAACATTGTACTGGGAGTTCTAGCTAGAGCAATTAGGCAAGAAAAACTCATTCAAGTATGAGAGGAAGGAGAAAACTATGTCTATAGATGATATAATCTTATGTAAAGAAAATTGTAAAGTACACACCAAAAATTAATCAGAGGTAATAAATGAATTTAGCAAAGTTACACAATACAATTTCAATATTTAGAAATTAGATGTATTTCCATATACTAGCAATGAATAATCTAAAAAAGAGATTGAGAACAAAATTCCATTTACAACAGCATCAAAAAGTAATAACATATATATTTAGGAATAAATTTAACCAAGGAAGTGTGATATTTGTATATTAAAAGCTATGACATACTGCTAAAGGAAAGCAAAATATATTCTTTTGCTATATCTGGAGTTTTTTTTTTTTAAAGATACATGCATTTTTTTAAATATTTTATTTATTTATTTGACAGAGAGGAGAGAGATCACAAGTAGGCAGAGAGACAGGCAGAGAGAGAGAGAGAGAGGAAGAAGCAGGGTCCCTGCTGAGCAGAAAGCCTGATGCGGGGCTCGATTCCAGGACCCTGAGACCATGAGCCGAAGGCAGAGGCTTTAACCCACTGAGCCACCCAGGCGCCCCTATATCTGGAGTCTCAAAATGGGACTACATATTGGGATTCCACAGGATTAATAAATTACACTGAGATTACTCTGAGCTTGATATCAATACTGCCTTTGTGTTTATCATGTAAGGGCAGAAGTGGTTGATTACAAACATTAGACTCTTCTTTCCAGAGGGTAACTGAATAAAGTAATGCTCTTTATACACATTATTGTTCTGAGATTCTTCATTGGCAATATTATCTGTGCCTTAAATTAATCTTAATATGAGATCTTTGTAGGAACTGAAAATATTTCACATTCAGTACATATCTACTCTCTTTCAATACCATTTCCTCCATGATGGTCTTTTGTATAAAACATTTGGATATGATCTCTATGTCTCTTGTAGTTTCATATTAGTGTGCAGTACATACATATTTTTCCTTTGGTTTAGTCTTTGCTATCTTTTCCATTTTTTCCCAATTTTTCCTAATTTTTATTATGATAAACTACACATAACATAAAATTTACTATCTTCACGATTTTTAAGTGTAAGGTTCAGTAGTATTAAGGACATTCTTGTTGTACAACCATAACCACTCTCTCCAGACCTTCTTCATTTTGCAAAAGCTCAAAATCTGTATCTATTTACAGTAATTTCTCCATGGTCCTCTCTTACTAGTCACTACCATTCTACTTTTTTTTTAATCTCCCCTTTTCACACATGTGCTAAGGTCTGGTAACCACCATTCTACTTTCTGTTACTGTGAGTTTTGTTTTTTTTTTAAGATTCCACATAAAACTGAGATCATGCAGTATTTATCTTTACGTGACTGGCTTATTTTACTTTAGTATGATGTCTTTAGGTTCATCCATGTTGTTGAAATGGCAGGATTTCCTTCTTTTTTAAGGCTGGATAATATCCCATTGTATACATAGAGTACTTTTTTAAAATTTCTATGCCCAAGTAGGAATTTAAGTGGGCAAAAGTGAATGTTAATCTGTGAAGTTTCTTCCCCATAGCTGTTGACTTCAGTAACTGATAAGAGAAATGAGACAGCAAATCTGATCTGATGCCTGGAGCTTGAAGAATTGGAAGTGATTGCTTAATGGGCACAAAATTTCCTTCTGGAGTGATGAAATTTTATAGAACTAGATAGTGGTAACAGTTGCACATGTTGTAAATGTACTAAGTGCCACTGAATTGTAAACTTTAAAATGACTAAAATTGTAACTTTTGTGTATATTTTACAATAAAAAAAGAGTTGCTGGAGTATACACACACACACACACACACACACATATCCAACAAAGTCCAAAGAATTTGTCCAAGTATTTCATAGACTGAAAACAGAATAAGGAAGAATTGGTCCAAGTATTTCATAGACTGAAAACAGAATGAGGAAGAAGGAAGGAGAGAAAAAGAAAATACCAATGATCATAAACATTATGTGAAATAACAAAAACTGGCAATTGACTGAGTAGCAGACAGCAAAGTGCCCTGAAATTTCCCTAGAGCTTCTCTTCAGCTAGTGTAATGACCAAAGGGAATTCCTCCTATTCATTTTCATTTCAATGCCTCAGACTCCCTGGCACCTGGAGACTTCATTACAAATCCCCTCAACACACACACAACAACGTTTTCTGAATATCTCTTAGTGTGTACCGAGGGGGTGTGTGTGTGTGTGTGTACGTGTGTGTATAAATATAATTTCAGTATCTGAAATCAGAGTTGTTAAATGACTCCCTAAGATGGAAGATAGAGAACTTGGTAAGTTTTTCGGATCAGTAAGTCTGCAATGTATGCTTAAGATTGCAATTGGTTTCATAGAAATTGAGTTAAGACCTAGAGTATTGAGGTATGGAATGAAATGGCACAGATCACTGGTCTGGGGAGATGTAGGAAGAAGACTAAGATGGGAAAAATTTGGAAAGGAAATATCTGCTAGGCATCTACGGTGTTTCAGGCACAGAAAACCTCAAGCAGCAAGAATAGAATCGGGACTCCATTCCATGCTACAATGCCAGTGATATTAAATGATGTCTACTTTTGCTTCTTTTTCCTATATGTATTACATTGATAGTGAATGAGACACAAAGAAAAAAAAAGCCATAGTAGGCAATTAAGGATAGAGTAATAAACTTGAATACCTTTATAGTTAGACTGATCCCACACATATCCTTGATATAAAAAAGGATACAATAAGGTGATCAGCTGTTGGTCTCTATGTTTTACATTTCAAAAGGATTAAACTGAATTCAAACTTGAATATTGGGAGACCTGACTTTACGACTGATACCATGACCCAAGAGAAGACAAGAGGTGAAAAAGCATAGCTACAGAAAAAAAAAAAAAGTCTTTGGAACGAATAGATGTATAGTAAGGAATTTTACCTTACCTAAGAGAGGTCTGGCCTTTGTTCTTGGCTTCTAGGAAGTAATCTGTCATATCTGATAGGAGTTTAGGGTGGAGGCTGCTCAAACCAGATCTTATTGTGAGGGGACTGGCCATACCATAAATAACAACAATATAACTTAGGGGGAAGACTTTGGGTCATGTGGCATCAGTCTGAAGATTAAGTTCAACCATCTGTGCAATTACTCAATCACGTATACATAATGAAGATCCGGTAAAAACTCTGGACACTAAAACTCACGTGAGCTTCCCTGGTTGGCAATATGACTGACTCTATACATATTGTCACACATTAATGCAGGAGGGTAGCTCGTCCTGACTCCATGGAGGAGGACAATGGATGCTTTATATTTATAAACCTCACACTCTGCCCTGAGCATCTCTTCCTTTGTCTGATTTTAATTTTTCCCTATAATGGTTACTCATGTAACCATGAGTATAATAGTTTTCAGGAAGTTCTGTGAGTCCTTCTAATAGATTATTGAACTTGGGGGTAGTTTGGGAAAATTTCTGAACTTGCAATTGATTGTCAGAAGTGAAGACAGTATCAGGAACTGTGCCCTCAAACTTTGCTATGTAGCCAGCTCCAGAGTGCAGATCAAATCTAATTATCACATTTTCCTCTCAACAGTTATAGAAGTCAACAGGTTCTTCAGAAATAATTTCATCTGGGGAAGATTATCATTCCTCCTTGACAATTTTTCTTAATTTCCTACTTGGGAATACCTTAATTTTAGGTATCTGGACCCTAAGAACTGTGTGAGTCTGCCGCTAGATTCTCAGTTCTGTTCCATTGTCTCTGTTTCTTTTTCTTTTTTAACATTAACACTGTCATAATCATTACAGTTTTGTAGAAAATCTCAATAGTTGATACGGCATATCTTCCAGATTCTTCTTTAAAGTAGTTTGGTTGTTCTAGGTCCTTTATTTCCCTACTCCTTATTTTTCCTTCTCCCTCCTTTCACTACTTCAATGAACAATTTTGCAAAGACAGGTCCACATCAGTGTCAAAAAACTTAGTTTCACCTAATTTCACATCTTGATTCTGCTGCTTATTAGTGTAGCAAGCAATGGGAAGTTAATGAACTTACCAAAACCCCTCTCTTCCATAAACCAGACACCAGTAGAACTTGTGCTCTGGAACTGTGGGGGAGAACTAAATGAGATAATATTGCAAATAATGACAACGTCTGAAAAATCATAGGTGCCCAATTAATGATAGCCACGACTATTGTGGTGGGTTTTATTATTCTCAATTTTATTACCAACTAATATTATTTATTTGTGAATTTAATTCCTCTGAACCCATAATTTCAAAAAACACACAGCGATAGCTTCTATGTGGCACATTAGCTTCTCACACTTGTGGTGCAGGTCAGGAGTGATACTGGAATTATTTATGGAGAGCTGAAAAAAGGCAAAAGAATCAAAGGTCTTTAAAAAACTTATTTCCAAAATCAATCTTTTATTAGGAAATATTTTTATTTTTAATCTTTGTAGATCTCAGTTCAACGTGGATGAATTGTCCAATGGGAAACAGCGACAACTTTTAAAAATCATGCCATCATCAGCCCACAGAAGAATGTCTTCTCTCAATGTCACTGAATCTCATCCTTCTTCATTCCTATTGCTGGGGATTCCAGGGTTGGAAATTGCACAAATCTGGCTTGGATTTCCTTTCTGTGCTGTGTATCTGATTGCTCTTGTTGGAAATGTTATCATTCTGGTTGTTATCTGGACTGAACGTAGCCTTCACCAACCCATGTTCTACTTTCTGGCCATGCTGTCAGTGATTGACCTAAGTCTCTCTACTACTACTATCCCCAAGATGCTTGGTATCTTCTGGTTCAACCTTCAGGAGCTGTGCTTTGGGTGCTGTGTTGCTCAAGTCTTTTTTGTCCACTTTTTTACAGTCATGGAGAGCATTGTACTTCTTGCCATGGGTTTTGATCGCTATGTGGCTATTTGCAACCCCCTCAGGTACAGTATGATCCTCACCAACAGAGTCATTGGTCTGATTGCTATGGTGGTGGTTCTAAGAAGCTTATGCATGATTACACCTATCATTTTTCTCCTCCTGAGGCTGCCTTACTGTGGACATAGAATCATCCCTCATACCTATTGTGAGCACATGGGAGTGGCACGTCTAGCTTGTGCCAGCATTAATGCCAATGTCTACTATGGTCTTGGAAATATTTCTATCTTGTTTCTGGATGTGATTCTTATCATTATCTCTTATGCTAAGATCTTATATGCTGTCTTCCACCTTCCCTCCCAAGATGCCCGCCTGAAGGCTCTGAATACCTGTAGCTCCCATATTTGTGTCATCTTTGCCTTCTTTGGTCCAGCTCTCTTCTCCTTCCTCACTCACCGCTTTGGTCATGGCATCCCCCAGTATATCCATATCCTCCTGGCTAATCTCTATGTAGTCATACCCCCTGCCCTCAACCCAGTCATTTATGGGATCAGAACCAAGCAGATCCAGGAGCGGGTACAGAGTCTTTTTGTTGAAAAAAGACTGAATGAGGGGTGATTCATTCGGGTTATGAAGGCATAGAGTCTGAAAAGACTAACATTTATGATAAAATTAATATAAATTTCTTTCACCAAAATTAATTGTGTGTGTGTAGATACACACACATGTATATGTATATGTGTGTATATATATATATATATATATATATACACACACACACACAGACCTATATAAAATTAGAAAAGCATATCATCTGTAGTTGTTGGAGGCATGTTATGTATACATGACAGGCATGTATGTCTGTCTAAATGTGTACCTGCAATGATATCCTCTGATACCCCCTGGCATAAAATATTACATACAAGAGTAAATTTGAAGGGGGAGAACTTTGATTCACTGAAATAACTTTCTGTTAAAACTGTATGATGTTCTAGAGATCTTGTAGGTAGTAATAAGATTTCTTTCATCAAGGTGTTCAACTAGAGATCACATAGTAAATGACAGGTATTGAGTGAAATGCAAAAATTTTCTGTAAGTAATAAAGTATTGCCTAAAAATAAATAGTATAATTTTTACTAAAGCCTTTGCAAGCAAAAGATGGAAATTAGACTAGACCTTTTGATGTTTATTTTTTCCCTTTCTGTGCTCTCAGATACCTCATTCTATGAAGTTCCTTAAAAGCCTAATCCCTATATCATACACTATCATTCTTGAACTGACAAATTTAATAATGTATCACATGGATAGCCCCTCCTGGAGTTAAAAAATACTTATGGAACAAATGAAAATTGTAAAAGGGAATATTTTTCAACAACTAATAAAGCAAATTAATTTAAAACACAGACAATAAAAAGAGATGTTACTTAATAATTAGAGTCATATTTTGCAAATATTAAAAGAGCATTCAGTGGTCTGAAGTTTATTGTATAGAAAACTGAATAGTACTGGAGTTTATGAAATGGTGAATAAAATGTGTGGAATTTTAATCCACTGAGCCACCCAGGCACCCCTAAATGTGCAGAATTTTAGAAAGTCTTATCTCTCATTAGATTTAGGAATGATAAGATATCAACAATTAGTGAAGCACAAAGTTAATTTTCAGATATCTTTGTGATTCAAGACGAACCAGAGTTTGGATAGTGGTAATGCAAATAAAGATGAAAATAGGAGACACAGCATATCCTTTACCCAAAATAGCAGGAGACAGGGAGGATGAATACTTATTTACCCATTTTTAACAGGATGGCTTTTGTTGGGCATTGAAATGTGTAAGAAGAAAAAAAGGAAATTATTCATGAACATCAAAAATGCAAATATAAGAAAAAGGATGGAAAAAGAAATTGGACTGTAAAGACGTTAGAAAATTTAGAATATTAAAAAGTGAGTATAACAGAGGTTTCTGAAATAGATGAAGGCAGTATAAAAAATGCATTCTTGGTTTTCAAAAATGGCAATGGAAAAGAAAAATGATAAATAATATCAAATACAGTGAAATTTAACTCCAGGAGCTACCATACTAATCACTTTATCCAATTCTATGACATTCCCAGTGATTTTTGTTAATTTAATATACAAATGTTTTTAAAGTATATTATTAATGATGATCATTCAATCTCAGTGAGAAGAGTTAATACTGAGGGGCACCTGGGTGGCTCAGTAGGGTAAGCCTGTCTTCGGCTCAGGTCATGATCTCAGGGTCCTGGGATCAAGCCCTGCATAGGGCTCTCTGCTTAGCAGGGAGCCTGCTTCTCCCTCTACCCCATGCCACCTGCCTGCTTGTGATCTCTCTCTCTCTGCCAAATAAATAAATAAAAACTTAAAAAAAAAAAAGGAAGAAGAGGTAATATTGAGGTAACAGTAGAAGAGAAACAATAAGAACTAAAATGTCCACAAGTTTTTATAATCATCCAATTAACTTCACATGTTTGATTTAGTTTCATATTCTTTATCCCTTAAAGTTATGAGGTACCAAATACTCCTTGACTTAACCATGGAATCTCTCTGGTCAGTCCCTAGTATGAAACTAAATCATACATGGAATATTATCCAGCCTTAAAAAAGAAGGAAATCCTAATTCTACTCCTGAAACAAATATTGCACTGTATATTAACTAAAATATAAATTAAGAAAAAATAAATTAAAAAAAAAGGTAATTCTGCCATTGCAAGAACATGGATGAACCTGAGGACAGCATGCTAAAGTGAAATAAGATAGTCATATAAAGACAAATGCTGCATAATCTTAGTTTTATATGGAATTAAAAAAAAAAAGCCAAACTCACAGTGACAGAAAGTAGAATGATGGTTACCAGAGGCTGGGGTTGCGGGAAAGGATAGATAAAAAAAAAAATTAAAAGTAGAATGGTAGGGGCACCTGGGTGACTCAGTGGGTTAAAGCCCCTACCTTCAGCTTGGGTCATGATCTCAGGGTCCTGGGATTAAGCCCCGCCATCAGGCTCTCTGCTCAGCGGGGAGCCTGCCTCCTCCTCTTTCTATGCCTGCCTCTCTGCCTACTTGTGATCTCTCTCCTCTTTGTCAAATAAATAACTAAAATCTTTAAAAAAAATAAAATAAAAAAATAAAAGTAGAATGGTAGTTGCCAGGGGATAGGGTGTGTGGGCTATGGGTGTTATTGTTGAATGAATACAGAGTTTTAGTCTTTGCAAAATGAAAAAGTTCTGGAGATAAATGGTGGTTATGAATTTGCAACAATATATATTTATATTATAGTATTTTAATTAACATTAATTAATTATATTATATAATTATTAATTATATAAGATATATATTATATATAATAATTAATTATTAATAATAATTAACAATATATATTTATATTATAGTATTTAATACTACTGAATTTTACAGAATACTTCAGAACTGTACTGAACTGTCAAAAAATGTTTGAGATAGTAAATTTTATGTTATGTATATTATACTACAATAAAAAATTGGAAAAAATTAGGAAAGGTAGGAAACACAAAACCCAAGGGAAAAAATGAGTATGTTATAATAGCAGTATACAATGATATAAAAATAAGAGACCTAGAGATGGCATCTGGATGGTGTGTAAAAAGGCCATCATAGAGGGCATGGGAACTGGGGGGAAAGCTAAAGGAAAGTGTAAATGAGCAGTAGTTTATTTCCTAAGTAGGATTTTCAATCACCTAAGATGGTGTAATGGTTTGGAGAGTCATGAAGTAGAATTAAAGGGTATTTGAGCATTCACTGAAGGACTTTGCCAATGGTGGTATTTATGATTTATCATTTAAAGCCCAGAGCATATAATGGAGTAGCAGAGGGCATAAAAAGAAATATTAAGTGGAAATTAGACAGATTTGATTTAGAAAGATAAATGTTGATACAGTGGGGAGGATGGATACCATGAGGGAGTGACCAGAGAGAGGCTAGGGAGTAAGATTTTGTTTCATTAAAAAGAGAGGAAATGCAAAGGAGAATATATCAGATCTAACCAGAATTCTTTTGGACCACAGATATTATCTTCTCTTTCTTAACCACTTAAAATTATCTGAACTTAGAAGATAAGAAACTGGTTTTCTAATGTATTCAATTGTCCCCTAGCCTTCCTGTCTGTATGCAGGAAAATTCTGAGTTAGGGCCTATGGTACCAGCAGGTCTACTCCATCACCATCCAGGGCAGGAGACTCCAAGAAAACTAGACTTTGAGCTCTAGCTAGATTCTGTTTTCTGAGAAGAATATGGAGTTTCCTTCACCTTCTGCCAAAAGAGCTAAAACACATGAAAGCCCCTCTCCAAAGACTTTATCTGTTTACAGTTAGAAGTTGTAAAGAAACCCTTGCTGAGTTGGAAGAGAGTTGATACTATTATCCACATGTATGAACATTGTTTAAAAAAAAAAGAGTTGCTGCCACAGAGTCTAATGTCTCTATTTTAGGGGTCCTCATCTTTTGAAACCACAGACATAACCCTAAACAGCAGCAGGATTCATACATTTACTATATTAAAGCAGAAGTGTCGCTAATGGCAGTTTCCTAAGAAGACACACTTTGAAGACTTAATGGTATAAAACAGTATTGTAATGGCTTCTGAAGGAAGCAGAATCAATATCATCCCCCATAGAGACTCCCCTTCAGGATATTTCCCTTCCTAACAGCTCAGGAGACATAATCTCCTCTGAGTTAGGTCTGGTCTGGTGATCCGTCTCTGCAGAAGCATTAGGGAGAAACAAAGAAATGGACTTAATGACCCATGAGCCCAAGTTTATGCCCAGAGGACTCTGAAGAGAAAGCTCAGGGATTCTGGATCATGCCTAGTCTTAGGGATGTCCTCCTCATTATAAAGATTTTCTCCATGTGACAGGATGGGCTTGGGACCCAGAGACTTGAAGGGACTCCGATCACTATGTGTAAGCACCTGGGTTCATGCTGTGATACTGCTCCAAGCGAGGGCTGGGAGAGGAAATATTAGAAAGGTAAGGATATATGGACAGGGGAGATGAGATACTACAGTGAGGAGGAGAAAAGGTAAATGAGGGTATAAGGGGACAATGGCCTCTCCTCTGCTTAGGAATTCGCCAAAGCCTTGTTGTCCATTCTCTTCACAAAAGAACACAACAGAACATATGGGATTGGAATGACATCAGAGGTTGATCACACAGATATGCCAACAGGTAATATGCAGGATTTCTCTCTCTTGTCTCTGTCTCCTTATCTCTTTCCCTCTCTATCTGTCTCTCTCACTCATGCACATACAGCACACATAGTGTACTCCTCATAGCTAGAAAGCCACAAATGGTTTCACAGTAGCATAACTACATCTGCTATCACCAAGGAAATGAATATTGCTTTGATTAGCAAATTGTTGGTAGGGATTATACATTTGTTTGGCATTGTTATCTTATTTTATCTCCCACATAACTCTGCTTTAGAGATTGTCAATTCTAACATGGCCACTTCGCAGCCCACTACTTTACAGTAACATATCCAAGCCTTTTACGGTAATATATACAAGCCTTTTTTTTTTATTAGATCCCAATACATCTGCTAGTTCAGCCATATCCAATGTTTTCTGCCAAGTGGCCCATTCATGACAGTGCCTAAAAGAAGGCACCCATCGACTCTTGATCCCACCCAGCTTGAGAAATCTATAAGAATAAGAGAGAAAACAGTTTTCTTTCAAACTGAACTGCATTGGTTTGTGCGTGCTTCTATAGAGTTCTAGAACTACATCTAAATGTGAAGCCCCATGCTACTCATTCACTTTGGGATATTCTGTGTCATCCCTCCCTCCAAACCCCCTTCATTTCACCTTATAGCCAACATGAGTTATTTATAAATAATGAACTCTTTACAATCAAGTAAGTTATTTGCACTAAGAGGTGACATTTTTAGCTGTTTAAAGTTAAAAGAAAAATAAAATTTGGGGAAAGACTAATAATTTAAATAACTACCATTTACTGAATATATCCTAAGAGCTAGTCCTTTACATGCATTGGTCTTATTTGTGCTTAGAACAAATCACATTAGATAGAATTTATTCACCCAATTTTATAGAAAATAAAACTGATTTAGAAAGTAATTTGTCCAAGGATCCCCAGTTAGTAGATGGCATAGCAAGATTTCAAGACATGTTTGAATGAATCCAAAGCCCATATAAATCATCTATAATATTCTAATATTAGAGGCAAAGGAAAAGGAGCCAGCAGGTTAAAAGAAAAATCACAACTTCAATAAATTGAGAGTTGGTGGGCACTAAAACGGAAGATCTCTAACTATTATCAATTGAGCTTTTAAAGTGGACTCTGGGTCTGGGCTTTTGTCAATGTGCACATGTAGAAAAAGATGAACTTACTGTCTTACCCTCCAGGAATAATCCTTGAGCTTATTGGCCCCCCACTATTTGCCATTATTTGTGGCACACAGCTACAGCAGAAGGAGGGCAAACTTCCTGACCAAAACTGTGAGAGGGTAGATGTCCTGTTGAATTCGAACTCTACTGTCAGAAAAGAATCCCCTCTACCACTCCCCTGAAAAACTCCTCCTCAGCTGGCAAAGAGTCCTTATAAAGCAGCTGCCCCGAAGATGGGGCTGACTCTGGACTGTAAGTCTTATGATGTGTCCTCTTTAGCTGCTTCCTCAGACTCTTCTAAACTCCAGCAACCATTGCCCTCTGATTCTCAGCCTTGCATCCACCCCTCAACACTGGTAAACATTATTTTCTCCCTATACATGACCAATTTACTCCCCAGCTTCTTTGGGGACCAGAAAGGCTCCTCTTTTTCACATGGAATGGAGGATTATTAACTTACTTGTCTGGGTGTTACTACTCTGCAGTAACTAGCCAGCAAAGCTATATGCAACCACATACAAAAGAATTAGTTTTGAGGGGCGCCTGGGTGGCTCAGTCGTTAGGCGTTTGCCTTCGGCTCAGGTCATGATCCCAGGGTCCTGGAATGGAGCCCCGCATCAGGCTCTCTGCGCAGCAGGGAGCCTGCTTCTCCCGCTACCATTCCTTCTGCTTGTGTTCCCTCTCTAGCTGTGTTTCTCTCTGTCAAATAAATAAAATCTTAAAAAAAAAAAAAAGAATTAGTTTTGATACTAACTCTCTTTCTCACACACACTCACCCATACGCACACATAAACACACACACACAAATCCTGATTCTATTCAACAGCTAAATTGTGAAAACCTGGGAACCATACCTTCCTAAGGCAGTGTTAGGGATATTATAATGAATATCCCCTGGTTCTTTGCCCCAAAGCAGCAGAATTTCCATTGGTAGAGAATAGGTATATATATAAAGTCATGTTATGTTGGATGCATTAGAATTGTACAATATACTAGCAACACAAAACTTAAAAGAAAACCATTTCTTGTATTCATTTTAGGGACCAGGAAAGAATCATTCACAACACCTCCATTTCAGCGTCATTGAAATTTGTTAGTTATTTGATCTATTCATATTTGAAGCTAGGCACAACTTCAGGACAAGGTGTAATTCTGTATGCTCATATTCATGTTATACATTGTAAGGAAGATGAACATAATCTAACTGATAAGCAAAAGGCAATTTATTAGAAGAATGTCAGAGCAGAATAAACTGGAGTCTGGAGGTGTGGGATGGGAAACCAAGCTATTCCATAAGATTAGAAAGCATCAAAAACAACAATGATCTCAGAGTAGAGATAGAATGAGGAAAATTCAAAGACCCTTGAATTAACCCTCCCTCATGTCATGTCACTGTATGAGATCCTTGAGGCAAATCCTTACATTTATATTAGATCAAAAGACAGACAATGGTATAAGTCAGCCATTCTCATTTGGAATTCGGATTCTTTAACAATTTGTATAGCAATTACCCAAAAGTAAACAATGG
This sequence comes from Procyon lotor, assembly GCA_028646535.1. NCBI lineage: Eukaryota > Metazoa > Chordata > Mammalia > Carnivora > Procyonidae > Procyon > Procyon lotor. The sequence goes on from JAQQSY010000028.1 coordinate 118,922, forward strand.
GCTATTTGGAAAATAAATGGAAAATATAAAATAACAAAATAGTTAAGTATACACTATAATGTGAAATTCTGTCAGTTTCTTCAAAGATATCACATTATTACAAAACCTAAAGGTGCAGGTAATATCTCCTCTAATGAATCTCGGAATAATAATGTGTATAAAGAGCATTACTGTACTCAATTACCCTCTAATGTTTGTAATCAACCACTCCTGTCCTTACCTCTAGCATACTGATTAAAGTTCTTTTCATTTTCTAGGACCTTGATAAGAAAAGACCATAAAGAGAGTAAGATCCCTACATCTTAACAGGAATTCAATGGCACTTGCTAGGAGAATGACTTCTACCAATGACACCCAGTTCCATCCCCCCTTCTTCCACCTGCTTGGAATCCCAGGACTGGAAACTGTCCACATCTGGATTGCTTTCCCATTCTGTGTCGTGTACCTGATTGCCCTCGTGGGGAACATCACCATTCTCTTTGTGATCAAGACTGAACACAGTCTGCATCAGCCCATGTTCTACTTCCTGGCCATGTTGTCTATGATCGATCTGGGTCTGTCCACGTCCACCATCCCCAAAATGCTGGGCATCTTCTGGTTCAAGCTCCAAGAAATCAGCTTTGGGGGATGCCTTGCTCAGATGTTCTTTATCCACATGTTCACAGGCATGGAGACTGTTCTCCTGGTGGCCATGGCTTATGACCGCTTTGTTGCCATCTGCAACCCTCTTCAGTACACCATGATCCTCACCCAGAAAACCATCGGCATCCTAGCCTCTGTTGTTGTTGGAAGAAACTTAATTCTGGTGACTCCATTTGTATTTCTCATCCTGAGGCTTCCATTCTGTGGGCATCACATCATCCCTCATACGTACTGTGAGCACATGGGCCTTGCCCGGTTGGCCTGTGCACCCATCAAGGTCAACATTATCTATGGACTCATGGTGATTTCCAACATCATTGTAGATGTGATCCTGATTGCCTCCTCCTATGTGCTTATCCTTCAAGCTGTTTTCCGCCTTCCTTCTCGGGATGCCCGACTAAAGGCTCTCAATACCTGTGGTTCTCATGTCTGTGTCATGCTGTGCTTTTACACACCAGCATTTTTTTCTTTTATGACACATCGTTTTGGTCGAAACATTCCCCGCTATATCCACATTCTTTTGGCTAATCTATATGTGGTTGTCCCACCTGCCCTGAACCCAGTCATCTATGGAGTCAGGACCAAGCAGATCCGAGAGAGGGTTGTGAAGATATTTGTACAGAAATAAGAGTTCTATGTCAATGCTTGGAAAACATAGGCACATACGACCCACATTTTAATAATTTCACTTCTGTTTTAGACTTCCTTTAGAGTAAGTAGTAGTAGCCAGATTTTTATTTTTTATCCAAGGGATACTGATCCAATAATGTCATTCTGTAGATGAAGAAAATAAAGTGTAAGCCATGGCTTAGTGACAATGTTTAAATTAGAACATCTGTTCCATAGATTTATATTGTGCATATTAATCCTCAAGCTTTGTCTTCCTTCTCCAGAGTCATTACTCATTTTCATTTTAAAGCTCCCTGTCTTGTTCTTAGTCATTCTTGCTCCCTTTCTTCTAATCTGATTCCTCCCATCTACATCGCTTCCTCCCTCTCTTCCTCTCCCTTTCTCCCTCCCTCTTCCTCCTGCCTTCTTTCCCTCTCTCCTTATTTCTTTCTCTTTCTATCTCATCTTCACTGTTTCTCCAGTAAACTAAGTATCTGTGATTTAAAGAATATAGGAGACTACAGCTTAGGATCAAGGATACATGATAGTTTCTCACTTGAAGCTAAGTCATGTTAGATGTGAATAATTGTATGTCTTATATGTCTAGTTCCAACTGAATTCTACCTAAAATTTCCCTTGTATGCTATACCATCTACCTTCAGATATACAAGATTTCAGAAAATTTGGAAATAGAAATCAGCATCATTCCTTGGTTTAAGCACAAAGCAGTCTTGATATCGAGTTCAGAATAATCCCAGTATAATTTATTAATCCTGTAGATTTCCTATACACAGTCCCATTTCCAAACTCCAGTTACAGCTAGAGAATGTGGCTTGCTTCAAACTAGATCAAGGAGCACTGAGCTTTAATTTGTGAATGACCACAGCACTCTTTTTAAGAAACCAGAAGTTTCCATCATATGCTCTGTTTTAGAACCATTCTCTAGTTTTTCATGATAATAAGAATACTCAAAATACTCAAAAGCATACCAGGGTGGAATACCAGAAAATCATGCAGGTATAGCCAAGAATACAAGGCAGCAACAATACCTATTGCAATTTCTGTCAATTGGACAATTTCTCTGAATCTGGGAAACTCTTGGCAAGATTTGACACTGACAAAGCAAAATTCTTGCATCCTATAGCACTCTATGAAATTTCCTTAGTCCTAGGAACATGAATAAGTGGTTTGTTTAGTTGGGCTTCTTTTGTTTGTTTATTTGTTTGTTTTTATCCTATCTTATGGCACTAAAATTTTATGGGAACGAAGTATTTTAAAGTTGAAAAGACATTAAAATTTTCCTAATCTTTCTCTTTCATTTTAAAAATAAGAAAACCAAGGTCCAAAGAAAAGCAGGAACTTGTATATATAAAATAAATGCACATTTAGCATCATTTTGATGTAACAAGTGTAGATCACTGATATATAAATCCCTTTGACCACTAACTCTTAGCCTTTTAAGACAATTAAGTTGAAAATATTTTATGTATGTATGTATGTGAGGCTCCACTATTGGTCCCACATGGAGATATCTAGGCAAGTGGAAGAGAGAGCAAGTAGCCCAGGGTTGGTGTTGGTGATGAGAAAAAAGGAGACTACAGAAACTCTAAGTGCAGAAGCAAGTAGAAAAGTTAGCAGAGTGACTAAAAATGGTACAGTCCTCACTGGTGATCCATCGGTGGTGAGTATTAATGATTGGTCAGCTCCCTGCTCATCCATATCTGTACCATCTATAAGCTTACTAAAGACAGAGCTTTTTCTTCTGTCAATGATAGGAAGGGCATGTATAAAGTAACTTTCTAGTTAAATCTATATATGATATAAGGAAAATTCAATATAAAAGTAATAGTGTACACAATGTAGATGGAAGTTCACAATAGTGCTGGCCCTGAGATGGATCATAAGCAAACTACTTAGACCACTCAACAGAAGCCCTGTCCTAGGCTCCCTTTCCAGAGGACCTCTCTGCTTTGGAGTAGCTTTCTCAAAATTTTCTAAGTCTGCTTCTGGTACATGGGACTGGCTAGGAACTGCAATGCTGTTTGAGCAGGGTGCTGTAAGCCTAGACAAAACACACATGGACCAAGTCCTGAATTCTCCTTTTTAGAGAACTCTACAATATGACTCTCTTCTTCCTATACTCACCAGCTTGTGAAATCAGTCATTTGCCCTAAGGAGCTCTGTGACCCACATTTATGGCATTGTCCTGATATATCATGGCTCAGACTTGGTTTCAGTAGAGTGGCTTGGTGAGCAGTTAAGATTTTTCTAGAAAGCAAAGTTTTTTCTTTCATGGAATTACATGAGATGGAGCCACCACAATAGTGCTGCCATATTGATTGGAGGTGAATCTCACTCATCACTTATGTCAAACATAGGAAGAGTTCAGGGCTCTGGTTTAGCCAATGGTCCTCTCCTGAACCTTAGGCTTCAGTTACATGTTAAAGCTGCTCACTGACTCCCACCCATCTGTGTTCAACTTTTCCTGCTACCTCATAGCTACAACACCCAAGGGTGGTAGTGGGAGCAGTACATATCCTCTACCTTGCTGAGTCCCCCACCTTGGCATTGGTATCCAGACTGATCATCCCACACCCTCCACAAGCTCCACCCCACCCATCAGGTATGCCTCCAGTGGTTGCATCTATCTACTCCAGTGGCTTTTGAGACCACTGTTCAGCAATGCCACTAGGTACTTTTAATCTGTGTCTTATTTTATCTCCAACAATATCTTGTTATCATATCATGTCATATGATTAACTTTCCTGAGTTAATGTTAAGTAATGTCAGATGAGGTAGGTACATCCCTTGTATGAAAGGGAATGCACCTCTCACTCTGCCCAAGCTGGTAACCCTGTGTGAAGGGAGCAGTGCAATCAGAATTGTAAAAGATCACCTTCTAGAACCTTAAAGAGAGTCATTGGAAGCTGTTCTTCATAAGTACGATGGATGATGCAGCATCCTAACTAATGGTGCAATCAGCATTAAATAAATGGAATTTGGAAATGCCAGAGGTAAGACAATCTACATTGTTCTGAAGAGCCATGGCATTGTAAGTAATAACAGTGTTAGTACCTTCTCTCTGTGGCAGGAGAAATGAAATGGCCAGAAATGGCCTGTTTACAATTAAAACAAAACAAAACAAAACATGGATAGTTCATGGAACTGAAGAGAAAGAAGAAATTACCTGGAAACTACAAAGAATCTTCATGTGCAGTTATTGGACAACTAGAAGTATATAATTAATTCTCTACCCATTATCCTAAATCTTCACTGATAAATTATTATATATCACATAGGTCCATGAAATTTATAATACATCAAACTGTTAATATATTCAGGAATCCCACAAAAATATTTGTCCAGGCACTACATACAGTGTAGGGTAGGCCCTGCGGACATTATAACATCCAGTCTCAGTGCACCCAATTTCTAACTTCCCTTCTCACTCTTGTGATCTGTGTCAAAGTAATACTGTGCTGGATGGGGAGCATGGACCCAGTGTACTGGGAATAATCTTTATGCAGATTGAGTATTGGTTTGTGTGTATGTGTAAGTCTACACACATGCTTATGTTGTGTTAAATATGGTATATATTTACTAGTGTCTATGAGTATGAAACACATTTACACACAGGCTATTTAATAGTAAATATTTATGGCATAAGAAAAAAAGTACAGAGAAGATAAAAATAATTAAGGAAATGATGAGAAAAATACAACTACACATTTAATTATATTTTATTGGATTAAATGTTCCAAGACAATGTTATTTTCTATAAGTCTCCACTGCCCAACCAGACACTCCTTCTCCTCAGGAACACTTTATGCATCCTGGTTACTTTACAGAATCTAGAAACCGGTCTAGCTCATTGAATATTAGTGCTTTTTATCTCTAATTCGGTTAACTATGAGCACCTTAGGAGCAGATATAACTCAGTTACACATAAAGAAGAAAACATCATGAAATTTAATCCAGATACACTATTTTCTCAAATATTTTTCAACATTGACCTACTAAGTGGTTTATCAATCCAAAATTTATGATATTTAGTCAGAGCTTTGATATTATCCTGATCTGAAAAAAAAAAAAAATCCAAAATCAAAACAAAACAAAAAACCCTAGAAAACTTCCAAATGCCTGGAGACCCTTCCATAGTCCACATGCCAAGTTTTAAGAAAATATCCAACAGTTTTCCTAAGTGGTTTGTGATTTTTATACTTTTACCAACAAATACGAAAATTGCAAATGCTACACAATCTCACCTTTTGGTCTTTTTGTTTCTTTGAATTTTAGCTATTCTAGTGAGTGAGAATCAGTATCTCTTAGGGTTTCAATTTTCCCTTTTCCCATGACTAATAATGTTGTTCATATGCTCAGCACTTATTGACCATCTGTAAATCTTTTGTGAAGTATGTCTTAGTCTTTTCCAACAACTACAAAATTAGCCACTTTGAAACATACTTGAGTATAATTGAAAAGTCTTCAAGTGGAAGGAGCAAAATGGTGGAGGAATAGGAGGCTGAGATAGTGTTGGATCCCAGAAGTTCAGCTAGATAGTTATCAAACTGGTCTAAAAGCCTGCAAACTCAACAAGAGAGAGAAGAGAGGAAGAACAGCAATTCTAGTAGCAGAAAATCGACCACTTTCCAAAAGGTAGGACATGTGGAAAAAGTGTATCCAAAGCAACAGGAAGAGAGACAGCTGGGGGAGGGGCCAGCTCCCAGCAGCCACAGAGCAGCGGAGAACAAAATCAGAACTTTTAGAAGTCTGCTCCACTGAGGAACATCTCTTCAGAGGCTAAACAGGGATTTAGCCCTCGTGGGAACACTGTGATTTCAGGACCCGTGGGGTCACAGAGGGACCGGGGTGTCTGAGTGTGGCAGAGCTCCCAGGTAACGGCGCGGAGAAGCCGATGGCACAGAAGGAGCCACACAGTGGGCTATCAGCTCAGGCTTACCTTACACCATGATCCAAGGCAGACTCGGGCCACTGCTCTTCGAGCAGGGACCCCACAAGAGGCAGCTCCGGAGACACCCACTCCTTCCTCCTCTGGGAGGAGTGGCACAGGAGCATGTGGCAGGAATCTGCTGGATTTGGAGACTCCGAATGGGGCCATGCACCAGAGATAGAAACGCTTCATCACAGGCCGTCTGAGCTTGGAGCACAGGCCAGAGACAAGGGAGAAAGGAGTGAATGATTACTTTCCTTTGAGAGTGCACTGAGGAGTAGAGCCCCGAGTGCTCAGCTCCTCTGGGCTGGAGACTGGGAGGCCACCATTTTCATTCCCAACCTCGAGGGCCATACGGAAAGCGCTCAGGGAACAAAGACTCCCAAGAGCAAACCTGAGCAAGTTGCTTGGCCCATCCCCTGGCAAAGGCAGTGAAATTCTGCCTTGGGCAAAGACATTTGTGAATCACAGCAGCAGGTCCATCGCCCAGAAGATAAGCGAGAATATCGAGCCAAGACCAAGTTCATCAATCAGTGAAAACTGCGGAACTCCAGAGTATTTTTCTCTCTCACTCTATTCTCATCTTGATAAAATGACAAGGCAGAAAAACTCACCACAATAAAAGGAAGGTACCTACACCTGGAGACCTAGTCAATATGGACATTAGTAATATGTCAGAAATAGAGTTCAAAATGACAGTTATCAAGATGCTAGCTGGGCTTGAAAAAAGCATGGAAGATATTAGAGAATCCATTTCTAGAGAAATAAAATCCCTTTCTGGAGAAATAAAAGAACTAAAATCTAACCAAGTTGAAATCAAAAAAGCTATTAATGAGGTACAATCAAAAAGGAGGCTCTGACTGCTGGATAAATGAGGCAGAACAGAGAATTAGTGATATAGAAGACCAAATGACAGAGAATAAAGAAGCTGAAAAAAGAGAGACAAACAGCACTGGACCATGAGGGGAAAATTCGAGAGATAAGTGACACCATAAGATGCAACAATATTAAAATAACTGGGATCCCAGAAGAAGAAAGAGAGAGAGGGGCTGAAGGTATATTGGAACAAATTATTGTAGAGAATTTCCCTAATCTAGTGAAGGGAACAAGCATCAAAATCCAGGAGGCACAGAGAACCCCTCTCAAAATTAATAAAAATATGTCTACACTTGTCTTTGAACAGGAAAACTTGCAAGTCTTACTGACAAAGAGAAAATCCTGAAAGCAGCTCAGGAAAAGAAAATTGTAACATACAAAGGCAGAAATACTAGATTGGCAGCAGACCTATCCACAGAGACCTGGCAGGCGAGAAAGGACTTGCATGATATATTCAGAGCACTAAATGAGAAAAATATGCAGCCAGGAATACTATATCCAGCTAGGCTATCACTGAAAATAGAGGGAGAGATAAAAAGCTTCCAGGACAAACAAAAACTAAAAGAATTTGCAAACACCAAACCAGCCCTACAGGAAATCTGAAAGGGGTCCTCTAAGCAAAGAGAGAGCCTAACAGGAATATAGACCAGAAAAGAACAGAGATAATATACAGTTAACAGTCACGTTACAGGCAATAAAATGGCACTAAATTCATATCTGTCAATAGTTACCCTGAATATAAACGGGCTAAATGCCCCAATCAAAAGACACAGAGTATCAGAATGGATTAAAAAAAAAAGAAAAAACAAAAACAAAAAACAAACAAAAAACAAGACCCATCAATATGCTGTCTACAAGAAACTCATCTTAGACCCAAAGACACCTCCAGATTTAAAGTGAAGGGGTGGAAAACAATGTACCGTACTAATGGGCATCAAAAGAAAGCTGGGGTGGCAATCCTTATATCAGATAAATTAGATTTTAAGCCAAAGACTATAATAAGAGGTGAGAAAGGACACTATATCATACTTAAAGGGACTGTCCAACAAGAAGATCTAACTATTGTAAATATCTATGCTCCTAACATGGGAGCAGCTAATTATATAAACCAATTAATAACAAAGTCAATGAGACACATCAACAATAATACAATAATAGTAGGGGACTTTAATAACCCCCTCAGTGAAACGGAGAGATCATCTAAGCAAAAGATCAACAAGGAAATAAAGGCTCTAAATGACACGCTGGACCAGATGGACATCACAGATATATTCAGAACATTCCATCCCAAAGCAATAGAATACACATTCTTCTCTAGTGCACATGGAACATTCCCCAGAATAGATCATATCCTGGGACAAAAATCAGGTCTCAATCGGTACCAAAAGATTGGGATTATTCCCTGCATATTTTCAGACCACAATGCCATGAAGCTAGTACTCAATCACAAGAGGAAAGTTGGAAAGAACTCAAATACATGGAGGCTAAAGAGCATCCTACTAAAGAATGAATGAGTTAACCAGGAGATTAAAGAAGAATTTTAAAAATTCATGGAAACAAATGAAAATGAAAACACAACTGTTCAAAATCTTTGGGACACAGCAAAGGCGGTCCTGAGAGGAAAGTATACAGCAATACAAGCCTTTCTCAAGAAACAAGAAAGATCTGAAATACATAACCTAACCCTACACCTGAAGGAGCTGGAGAAAGAACAGCAAAGAAAGCCTAAACCAAGCAGAAGAAGAGAAATAATAAAGATCAAAGCAGAAATCAATGAAACAGAAACCAAAAGAACAGTAGAACAAATCAACGAAACTAGGAGCTGGTTCTTTGAGAGAATTAATAAAATTGATAAACCCTTGGCCAGACTTATCAAAAAGAAAAGAGAAAGGACCCAAATTAATAGAATCATGAATGAAAGAAGAGAAATCACAACCAACACCAAAGAAATACAAACAATTATAAGAACATACTATGAGCAACTATACACCAGCAAATTAGACAATCTGGAAGAAATGAATGCATTCCTAGAGACACACAAACTACCAAAACTGAACCGAGTAGAAATAGAAAACCTGAACAGACCCATAACCAGTAAGGAGATTGAAATAGTCATCAACACTCTCCCAATAAACAAGAGCCTAGGGCCAGATGGTTTCCCAGGGGAATTCTACCAAACATTTAAGGAAGAATTAATACCTATTCTCCTGAAATTGTTCCAAAAATTAGAAATGGAAGGGAAACTTCCAAACTCATTTTATGAGGCTAGCCATACCTTGATCCCAAAACCAGACAAAGACCCCATCCAAAAGGAGAATTATAGACCAATATCCTTGATGAACACAGATGTAAAAATTCTCCCCAAAATACTGGCCAATAGGATCCAACAGTACATTAAAAGGATTACTCATCACGATCAAGTGGGATTTATTCCTGGGCTGCAAGGTTAGTTCAAAATCTGCAAATCAATCAATGTGATACAATACATAAATAAAAGAAAGAACAAGAACCATATGATACTCTCAACTGATGCTGAAAAAGCATTTGACAAAGTACAACATCCTTTCTTGATCAAAACTCTTCACAGTGTAGGCATACAGGGTACATTCCTCAACATCATCAAAGCCATCTATGAAAAACCCACAGCAAATATCATTTCTATGGGGAAAAACTGAGAGCTTTTCCCCTGAGATCAGGAACACGGCAGGGATGCCCACCATCTCCACTGCTATTCAACATAGTACTAGAATTCCTAGCCTCAGCAATCAGACAACAAAAAGAAATAAAAGGCATCCAAATGGGCAAAGAAGAAGTCAAACTCTCACTCATTGCAGATGATATGATACTCTATATGGAAAACCCAAAAGATTCCACTCCAAGACTGGTAGAACTCATACAGGAATTCAGTCAAGTGTCAGGATATAAAATTAATGCACAGAAATCAGTTGCATTTCTATACACCAACAGCAAAACAGAAGAAAGAGAAATTAAGGAGTTTATTCCATTTACAATTGCACCCAAAACCGTAAGATACCTAGGAATAAACCTAACCAAGAAGGCAAAGAATCTCTACTCAGAATATTACAATGTGCTCATGAAAGAAATTGAGGAAAACACAAAGAAATGGAAAAAAGTTCCATGCTCATGGATTGGAAGAACAAATATTGTGAAAATGTCTATGCTGCCTAAAGAAATCTACACATTTAATGCAATCCCTATTAAAATACCATCAATTTATTTCAAAGAAATGGAACAAATAATCCTAAAATTAATATGGAACCAGAAAAGACCATGAATAGACAGAGGAATATTGAAAAAGAAACCAAAGTTGGTGGCATCCCAATTCCAGACTTCAAGCTCTATTACAAAGCTGTAATCATCAAGACAGTGCAGTACTGGCACAAAAACAGACACACAGATCAATGGAACAGAATAGAGAGCCCAGAAATGGACCCCCAAATCTATGGTCAACTAACCTTTGACAAGGCAGGAAAGAATGGCCAATGGTAAAAAGACAGTCTCTTTAACAAATGGTGTTGGGAAAATTGGACAGTCACATGCAGAAGAATGAAACTGGACCATTTCCTTACACCACACACAAAAATAGACTCAAAATGGATCAAAGACCTCAATGTGAGACAGGACTCCATCAAAAT
>JAQQSY010000028.1:129755-144923 GCA_028646535.1 Procyon lotor
CAAAATCTATAAAGAACTTCTCAAACTCAACACCCAAAGAACAAATAATCTAATCAAGAAATGGGCATAAGATATGAACAGACATTTCTGCAAAGAGGACATCCAAACGGCCAACAGACACATGAAAAAGTGCTCAACATCATTGGCATCAGAGAAATACAAATCAAAACCACAGTGAGATACCACTTCATACCAGTCAGAATGGTTAAAATTAGCAAGTCAGGAAACGACAGATGTTGGTGAGGATGCGGAGAAAGGGGAACTCTCTTACACTGTTGGTGGGAATGCAAGCTGGTGCAGCCACTCTGGAAAATAGTATAGAGGTTCCTCAAAAAGTTGAAAATAGATCTACCCTATAACCCAGCAATCGCACTACTGGGTATTATGGTAGTACTATATGAGTACTATAGGGTAGGTAAATACCCTAAAGATACAAATGTCATGATCTAAAGGGGCATGTGCACCCAAATGTTTATAACAGCAATGTCCACAATAGCCAAATTATGGAAAGAACCTAGATGTCCATCAACAGATAAATGGATAAAGAAGATGTGGTATATATATACAATGGAATACTGTGCAGCCATCAAGAGAAATGAAATCTTGCCATTTGCAATGAGGTGGATGGAAGTAGAGGGTATTATGCTAGCAAAAAAAGTCAATCGGAGAAAAACAATTATATATGATCTCCTTGATATAAAGAATTTGAGAGGCAGGGTGGGAGCTTATGGCGGGTGGGGGGAGAAATGAAACAAGATGGGATCAGGAGGGAGATAAACCATAAGAGACTCTTAAACTCATGAAACAAACTGAGGATTGCTGGGGGGTGGTGGGTAGGCATAGGGTGGCTGGGTTATGGACATTGGGGAGGGTATGTCCTATGGTAAGTTCTGTGAAATGTGTAAGCCTGACGATTCACAGACAGGTATCCCTGGGGCAAATAATACATTATATGTTAACGGAAAAAAAAAAGGCATCAGCCACCCCATGATGACTGGCAGGTCACCTGCAAGGAGAAAGCAGGTAGAACCCAGAATATCCTGACTTTATTCCTGTCCTACTCTCTGATAGTACTTATTTTTTTTAACCCAACCAGATGCTGAAGGGCCGACTTGTGAGTCCTCCAGGACACAGATTATGGAGCAGTCCTGGAGAGGCAGAGAAGACATCTAGCACATTGTCCCCCAAAAATGAAGACCTGGAAGAAAATTCTGAACAAAATCTTGAGAGCCTGCATTCTTATATATTCTCCTTTCAATTACTGCTCTATGTTATTTTTTCAGGATTACGTCTGTGATATTAGACACTGTCTCCTTTTGTTCCCCCAGGGTCCCCTTTAGAAGAGATGTGAATTTCCTTTTATCCTTTTAACAAAACCAAGAGTTATCCAAAATAATACTGATTTTTTAAAATTCATGTGGACAAATACACTTTGAAATCCAATCTAGCATGTTTCCCTTGAGGGTTAATTTTTTTTTAAAAAAGGAATGAAATAATCATGTTAATTGCCACCCATGTTCTATGTTTGTGTTCCTAGGTATTCTCATATAATTTGAGTATCACAGTGAGATTTAAAATGTAGGTAGGAGGCCATTAAGCCTCTGACTGGCTAGTAATCTGGGATCTGTTTGAGGATGGTACTTGGAGGATAGATTGCAGATCATCTGTAATCAGAAGGTATCTTTGACTAGAAAACATAGAGCTCTTCCCTCAGGGATATGGAAATTTTCTGTCCCATACTCCAGGTCCAGGGACATGGCCCATTGTGAGAGGCCCTTCCCAGAGGACTAGGTTCTTATATAACTCTTTGACCCCAGCTATTGGGAACTCAGTAACAAACAGCTTGCAGTCTATGGCATCCAGTTCTTGGTAAATGATTTCTCAGATGTTGGGCAGAGGTAGGTGAGTAAATCCCTGCTTATGCTGGAAGAGGGTTCACAATGGGTGTAACAGAAGTGGTCCATGGGACAAGGGAGCTCTGGTGGCTCAGTCAGACTTTGTAGCTGGAGCCATCTCCAAGTGGTACAGCAAGAGAGAGAAGTTGTGTTGAGAACAACCTGGATTCATAGCTACACATCAGTCATTCACACAAAAATACACAGCAAAACACTCACAGTGCTAAATGACAAACTGGCATCGATGAACCCAAGAATTGATATATAGGTACAAATATTAACAAAGAATGTTATATGCAAACATGAAGGAAAATACCAATGGTAAGTCTCATTAGCTGGCCCAAATGAAGCCTTTCCTTCCCTACATCCTTCTATTTTGTCATCTCAGAGGGGAACCTCTTACACTTGGAATAGGCATGCTAGTGGGAGGAGGTTATAGCATATCTGAGAAAGGGGAACAGACAGGTTGAAAGATGGGAATCCTGGGAACCTTATACAGAAGTTATTTAATTCCGCAGCAAAGAATAGGAACCAGTCCCTGGTAGAAGCCTAACAGTTTGCCAGAAAGTTGAGTGTCTGAAAGAAAAGAGAGAAGTTCAGAAAGGGAGAGGAAGACAGCACCCCAGAGAGTTACTCTGAAGATAAACTTAAAAAATATACATGGAAGTGCTCATTAAACAGAAAAATGATTAAGCACACAAAAGGGGAGGATGACTGCATAAGTAATGATAGTGGTTACAGCGGAGGCAATGACCTAAACAGATAATAATCTTTGTCAATGACAATAAGCTTTTTGACCAAGAACATTTTGAATCCATAGTGTATTTAAAATACCAAAGCACACTTTGGAAAGTTTCCCTAGAAAGATTGGCTTAAGAAAAATGGAAGGAAAACTATTACAGTAGAAACCTTGCATAAATCAAGAAGCAAAATACTGGCATTACTAGAAGTTAAGCTCCATGAAATTGGGGAATTCAACTCAATCCCTACTGCATGCCCACATTTGGAACAATGCTTGGTTGATAGTAAGCACTCTATAAATAATTGTCAAATGAATTAAAGGATTCAAAACTGGGAACTTCTATAATAGATGAGGGTAGAGGGTGGTAGTAGTGGTAAGTTTGCAGATGATATTAAACATAGAAGGTGAAAAATTTAAGGGATTGGGAGAAGTTATTAGAGCATGTAACAATCTATAAGATTTTAGAACCTTGATACATAAGCTTAATCTTTTATTACAAGAATAATACAACAAACCCAGCTAGGAGAAATAACCTCCATCCTCTTACCCATCCTAAGTGCATGAGAAGTTAATGGAGGACTTCTCAAACTGTGTATGAGCCCTCGATCCCTTTCCCCTAGTCTTCCACCAAGCCCTTTGTTCCTTTCTCTTAAGATGTGAATCACTGCTTCTCAGTCACATTTTATTAACAGGATTATATTGATTAGATTCATGTTTTTCAAAATGAAAAATACTGAGAGCCATTGGTGAAGAGGGATGAATTATGAAAAAAGTTAAGACAGAATATTATAGAAGTTTTAATCTACTCAGTTGTTGTAAAGAGGAAGAAAAATAAATTTGACAGCTGTTTCTGAAGGCTAACTTTATTAAACAGTTATAAAGTTGACTTACTGCAATCTATCTCCATCACTACATCATCCATAATGTGGATGTCTGCGATAAACTTCTAACTGACTGACTACAAATGCACTTGCTGCCTTTAATAGAATATTTTTTAAAAGATTTTATTTATTTGACAGAGAGAGAGAGCACAAGTAGGCAGAGCAGAAGGTAGAAGGAGAGGGAGAAACAGGCTTTCCACTGAGCAGGGAGCCCAATGCAAGGCTCCTGGGATCATGACCTGAGCCGAAGGCAGCTGCTTAACTGACTGAGACACCCAGGCACCCTTTAATAATACATTTTTGACAGTGAACCAAATGATTCTTTGAAATGCAAATCAGATCATGTTACACTGTACTTTATAATCCTAGTTTTTTCTCATTGTTTCTAGGACAAAAAGAAAAACTCCTTGAAATTAACTACAAGGGCCTACAGGATCCCATCACTCCTAGGTTTTGCACCACCTTTCCCATTGACTAGAAATATTTCCTCCACTCATTCGCCTCTTCCATTTACTATTACTGGATTCTTAGCCTTCAGCTATAAATTTAGTTAACACTTCCTCAGAAAACCATTCCCCATGAACCCTGGCGAGGTTAAATAAGCTTGAAGTGTACAGTAACTCTTCTTGGAGCCCAATTGTTACTTTGCACTTACTTAAATGCATTTGATTAATGTTGGTCTCTCTCATCAGACTACATGACTCATGAGAGCAGGGCCTGGATTTGATTTTGGCCACCCAGTACTTTAAACACTAATACTAGGCACCTTATGGTTGTCCAATTATAGTTAATTGTGTTCAAATGGAGAATTGTCAGGAATTGATGACTGAATCTGAAGCATGAGGGAATAGGGAGAAGAAAAAAGAAAAGGATATATCCAAGTTCTCTTGCCTGGGATACTAGGTATGTAGCACCATTACCTAAAATTGAGGAAAAGGAGCAGAAAAGGTTTCAGAGTAGAGATGAGCAACTTATTACAGAGCTTGTTGGATAAAATGGGCCTCAGTTACATGTGGGGACATACATATATTGTAAAGTACTTGGAGATATATAGAGAATTGGGAAAGAAATCTTGTAGAAACATATTTTTGAGAATCATCAGGAAAAATATGTGGCACTTGCAGTTAGGAAAATGAATGGAATCATCCTTAGGAGGCACCTGGGTCAGTAGAGCCCACAGACAAGGACAGAATACTATGTAAAGGAAAGATGAAGGAAGACAGGCGTAAGCACATTTCAAAGAATAATATGAGAGTTAGAAGGAAAACAGAAGGGAGAAGTGTTTTAAAAACCAAGAGAAAAGATTTCATGAAGATGAGAAGGATGTTAATAGATGAATTTATCACTCCCTGGTTGTAGCCATGCCACAACCAGTTATCATCATTAGTATTTCTAGTCTCCAGGCAATGGGAAAACTGGAGTTATGAGGTCTGGGTGAGATTCAGTCTCAAGTCCAGAAAAAAAAATAAAATAAAATCAGAGCATGCATTCTCAGGCAACAGTTACTTGCAATGAACTAAGATTTGTAAGCTTTACTGCAGTATACTAAAGTGTGTGTGTGTGTGTGTGTGTGTGTGTGTGTGTGTGCACGTGCTGCATTGGGAGTGGAGATTATTTCTAGTGCATCTCCAAAGGATTTTTTGTTGAACTAGGAATAAACATGAATTTTATTCCAAGCCACAGCCAGCGGCAAATTAAAGTTTTGTTCCAACCATAGAAATAGAGAGAATATTTATAAGTGGAGAAAGAAGATAAAGTGAGAAGTGAAGTTCAAATGCCCAAAAATAAGTAAGGAAAGACTAAGTTTCCCAAGGTTAAAGTATAAGGTAAGGCCAAGGGAGAACAAAGGCATAATGCCATCTGTAGTATATACCATGGTATCCCTCTGAGATCTGCTTTTGAAGGTCAATCTACCTATCCCTCAGCTGCTGGAGAACTCTCAGATGCTGAGAGTTCACATCTGCACCCCTTCCTGGAACGAACTACCTCATCCAAAGTTGTGCCCCATCCCACAGAATGGCCCACGGCCCATGACTAGATACCACAGGAATACTAATAACCAGCTTCCTTGCCTCATTGGTTAACTTAGAAGAGCTATTCCAGCTCTAGAGCTTCCCATTGTATCATTGGAGGTGTCAGATGCAACCTCATGAAAGGTCAGTTTCTCCTTTGAATTAATCTTACCTTATTGGCTTCTTTACAAATATATTTCCCTAGAGAACTCAAAACTCCTTCTGCACACCATGCTATATCTGTTTCAATAGAATTCGATTTAAGACACTATATATAATAATAAAAAAGATTGTTATTACTACTCAACTTTCATTTGCTAATTAGTCCCTTCCACTAATTAATGATCACTGCCTATCATTGTATAAAGTATCACGATATCATGGAGCTAAATCTGACATTGGTTTTTACCCCAAGGAAATTACAGTAGTCAATATCTACCAGTTTTCCAGGCTGAAGCGAGCATCAGAATCACCTGGAGGGGTTATTAGCATTTACTGGGCCCCACCCCCAGAGTTACTGATTTAGTGAATCTGGAGTGGTGTCTAAGAATTTGCATTTATAACAAATTATCAGATGATGCCAATACTTCTGGCCCAAGGACATGATTTGAGAACCACTGATAACCAATGATAACTAACATGACAGATAAATAGACCTCTAGAAAAATAACAAAAAGAATAATCCTGAAATAAGCCAATTAGGGAAGGCTCTGTGAATAGTATGTCATTAAATCTGGGCTAAGAAATATTTTGTTGACTGGAGTTGGTAGGGAAGATTTCATCAGAAGAAGAAATAAGAAGAATGACATGGAGATGAAATTCAGGAAGTCTGAAGTTCAGTTGGACCGAGGTGTGGAGGTAAGAAGACTACATAGGTAGGTCAGAATTAGTGTTTAAGAGTCTTTGGTGCCATTTTATAAAGTATTGACTTTTTTCACATAGGGCATTATTGTTGGCTTTATTCTTATAGATCAGAGTTGGCAAACCTCTAAAGGGAGAGAGAATACAAATTTTTAGCTTTGCTAGCCAGAAGGTAACTGCTCAATTCTGCCATTGTACAGTGGAAACAGCCATAGGAAATATGCAAATTAATGGGAATGCTCATATTCTAAAAAAACAACTTTATTTACAAATGCAAGTGGTGGGCCAGATTTGGCTCATAGGTCATAGTTTGTGTCCCTAGAGGACAATGATTTCACTTGCTTATGATAATGAATCTGATAAAAATAGAATTTTTATTTTATTTGTGCATTCACTAAAAAGGAAAAGCTAGCTTACACTTTAAGTCTAGAAATAATTTTATTCACTCACAAGACAACCTACATAATTTTTCAGTTGTTCAGTTTAATTATGACAAGAACATTTAAGTTATTGTGAGATAATTGGCTAATTATGACAATATTAGTGAATAAATTCAAATCCCTAACCAAGAAGTTTAAAACTGTAAGTGAACAATATAATTCTCTAGAGCCAACATTTTAGAAAACATAATTCCTAAAACAAGCACATGGTCTTAAGGTTAGAAATAACAATCATTGGGTAGAAACCTGCATATCACAAAAGACTTGTGTTTATAGGGGCACCTGGGTGGCCCAGTGGGTTAAAGCCTCTGCCTTTGGCTCAGGTCATGATCTCAGGGTCCTGGGATCGAACCCCACATCGGGCTCTCTGCTCAGCAGGGAGCCTGCTTCCTCCTCTCTTCCTGCCTGCCTCTCTGCCTACTTGTAATCTCTCTCTGTCAAGAAAATAAATAAAATCTTAAAAAAAAAAAAGACTTGTGTTTGTAGTAACAGGAACCAGTGAATATATAAAATTAAACTTGAGCACAAATTTTGCTCCTTCTGCTAATTGTTTCCCATTACATTCTTATTGTAGGTATTCCTTATTCCTTCTTATTTCGCTGATAGATTAAATCAATTAGCCTTGTAGTTTAAGTTTTGTACCAACAAAATTTTCTCTATAGTTTCCTAATTAATATTACTTAGATATATAAACTCTATTTTTCTTTAATCTTTCAAAATAGACTTGGAGGACTTAAATATTTTTAACTAATAATAATTGCATTCCACATTTAGGGTCATGATTATCATATTGGTATTTATGGTTGGTCCTCTAGAAACATCAAATGGGAAGAAACACAAAAACTGAAAAACCAAGTAAGACAATTTGGTAATAGGTCAGTTTCACAATGTTGGCCAATAAAGGCATATTGACAAAAATAAAAATAGGGTGAAAAGAAGAATAAAAATGTAGATAGAAATATAAATATGTAGGGACACCTAGGTGGCTCAGTCAGTTAAGCATCTGCCTTCCACTCAGGTCATGATTCCAGGGTCCTGGGATCGATCCCCACATTAGGGTCCCCACTTAGTGAGGAATCTGCTTCTCCCTCTGCCTACAGCTCCCCCTGCTTATGCTCTCTCTCTCTCTCTCTTTCTCTGACAAATAATTAATTAAAGAAAGAAATATAAATATGTATAAAGTTCAAAAACAGAACCAACAGGGCTTAATAATTAATTAGAAAAAGTAATTAGAATGAATAAAAATTTATTCAAAATTTTCAAATATTTGTGACCGGAAAGATATTACATGTTAATAGAAATAAGAAATACACTGCATGAGAAGAAATTGGAAATTAATGGCAGGAAGTAGCAAGAGGCATAGAAAAAGGTAGTTACAGAAAACATTTCTCCTTTTCCACCTCTTCCTACCCAGTGCTGACATTTATGTAGAATCTGTGCAGGGCAAAGTAGGGGTGACACATGTCTACACAACTTTGACTTCTCAGACCAGCCCACATGATCAGTGTGGTCATTCCCAACTTACATATTTTAAAAGTTGATGATTAACAGAATCAATTATTGATTTGGATGTAGTTTCTTTTAATTAACACATAATGTATTATTTAGATGTCTTTTTTAATCCCTTGGCCAGAGCCTCATTTGACTCCTCTCTAAATGTGGACAATAATGGTACCAATCTCAGACCTGTTTTAACCTTTATAGAAAATAATACTAGCAAAGCCTTGAGCAAGTACTTGGTGTATAATGTTGGCCATTTTTCTTCCTAACAACCTGAGTTATTTTTCTCCTTATTAGAAATCAAAATGAAATGAATTCTCTTATGGATGAAATGTCAGGCAGGGAGTAGAGGTGCATAGAAAGGTGAATCTAGTTGAATGTCACTGGGAGGGGGCTGAATGTGTGGATACTGACTTCCACGGGATCAGACCCCATTAGAAGGAAAAGACTGGACCAACACAACCCAGGGGGTGAACACCTCATATCACATTTTTCCTCCTTCAGCAGGATTACAGCACATCTTTGGAAGCAACTCCACTGTACATTATTTTTAAAAATTAGACACAGTATGAGCAAATGCTAATCCAAATGACACATCCGCAGCAGTTCTTGAGGCCTCTCAAGACACTACATCATGAGAAATTTATTGCTTTCATATTGGTACCACCATATTAGAACTCATTGCACTCAAAGGAGCATCAAAGCAAAACGTACAGCTCTGCCTTAGATGTAGCACTGCCTACATGCAACAAGCGCAGTCCCTGTAGGTCTCCCACCCATGGCCCAGCAAGCCCCATAGAATATACCCAGTAACAGCACAGTTTCTAATGGTTGCACACATCTGAGAATCCCACAAGATCTACCATGTTGTAGATTATGTCCATGGCACAGGGCCAGTTACAACCTGACTCAACTACAGGGCACACCAGACCCAGATGGATTCCACCCTTACAGTAAACAAGCCCGCCGCCAACTTCAACACATTAGCTTCCATCTGTATCAGGGAAACTAGCTGCAGCACTAATATAACCTACACTGTTCCCAAACTGAGTCGAGTATCTGGCCTTGGTATTGCTCTCACTTTAAGAAAGAGAGACATAGGGGCACCTGGGTGGCTTAGTCAGTTAAGCATCTGCCTTCAGCTCAGGTCATGATCTCAGGGTCCTGGGAGTGAGCCCCTTGTCAGGCTCCTTGCTCAGGGAGAGGCCTGCTTCTCCCTCTCCTCCCCACTTGTGCTCTCTCTCTCTTTCTCAAATAAATAAATAAAACCTTAAAAAAAAAAAAAAAGAAAGACATATCGTCACTATCCATGCAGCATAAAGGATTATCCATCAACATAATGCAGTGTGAAGAAGGCAGAAAAGAAGATTAAAAACCACAAAAGGCTTTTTAAAATATCTGGGAATAACCAGTGTTAAACTGTTCAGGAGTGGGAATGTAATACAACCCAGTGAGTAACAAGACTTGGTAGTTCTAGGAGGGGTATTACTTTGCTAGAATCACATAATGGTCCCCCAATGTCTCTAAATTTCTTAATTCCATTCCTGAGCTCAGATCCAAACACCAGCTATCCAGTCCTCCACCTTTATGGGGTTCCCTCCCACATAGCATCTCCTTAATTTTTCAGGTCTGCTTTGCAAGTATCATTCCCCTGAACCATCCATCTCACTCTCAGTCTCGTGATATTTTACACATGTGCATGCATGCGCGTGCACACGCGCGCACACACACACACACACACACACACACACCCCTTCTTGTTTATGCTTTACATCCTGATTAACAGACACAACTAATAATAAGTATTTGCCATTTGTGGGTTCTTCCTTAAAGACTGAAGGGAAGAAAGATGGAGATCTGCAGGAATTTGCTATATTTGGAAATGTTCTACATGACTTTCTATGTAGGTCAGACAAATACTTTGAAGTGAGAGTATCTTTTTAACTGTGCCTTATATTGCCTCTCTCTAGGTTTCTTTTGCTATATTATGGAATTAAAGAATGGATTTTCTGCTTCTCCAGAAAATAGGCAACATGCTATGAAAGAGGCCAAGGTCTCTTTCTGGAAGCAAGAAAAGTCCTGCAAGAAATGTGTCTATAACCAACTCACAGCGATATGCTGCAGTCCAACAATACGCAGTTCCACCCTCTCTCCTTCCTTCTGGTGGGGATTCCAGGGCTAGAAGATGTGCACCTCTGGATTGGCTTCCCCTTCTTTGCAGTGTATCTGATAGCCCTCCTGGGGAACATCACTATCCTGTTTGTGATCCAGACTGAACACAGCCTCCACCAACCCATGTTTTACTTCCTGGCCATGTTGGCCTGCACTGACCTTGGCCTGTCCACAGCCACCATCCCCAAGATGCTGGGCATTTTCTGGTTCAATCTCAGGGAGATTGGGTTTGGTGCTTGCATCACACAGATGTACACTATCCATATATGTACTGGCCTGGAGTCTGTGGTGCTGACGGTCATGGCTATAGATCGCTATATTGCTATCTGCAACCCCCTGAGATATAGCATGATCCTCACCAATAAGGTGATAGTTATCCTGAGCATAGTCATCATAGTTAGGACCTTGGTGTTTGTAACTCCATTCATATTTCTCATCCTGAGGTTGCCTTTCTGTGGCATCCGTGTTATCCTTCACACCTACTGTGAACACATGGGCTTGGCAAAATTGACTTGTGCCAATATTAGGGTCAATATTGTCTATGGCTTGATTGCTTTTTCAGTAGGATACATTGATCTTTCTGTGATTGGGTTCTCCTATGTCCAAATCCTCCGAGCAGTCTTTCACCTTCCCTCCTGGGATGCCCGGCTCAAGGCACTTAGCACGTGTGGCTCCCATGTCTGTGTCATGTTAGCTTTCTACCTGCCAGCCCTATTCTCCTTCATGACACACCGCTTCGGCCACAACATCCCTCATTACATCCACATTCTTCTGGCCAATCTGTACGTGGTTGTTCCCCCTGCGCTTAACCCTGTTATCTATGGAGTCAGGACAAAACAGATAAGAGAGCGTGTACTAAGGATGCTTAACCCTAAAGGCTATTGAATTTAGCCCCAGGAGCATTTTCCATGACAGTTAAGGGAAATAATAAGATCAAAGCAGAAGTAAACATTGGAAATATTTTTGTAAAATTCCAGCACTCCCACATAGGCTAATCACACTATATTTCCCCCATTTCTCCTATTTGTACACCCACTGGAAGACGTAGATCTAAGCTTCCAAAACTATCTCTGCTTTGCCACAAGAAGAATACAAGGCAAAACAAAACATAACACATTTAAACCACATTGATATTACAAAGTTCTTAAAGAGAGAAGGTTGGCAAAAGGCTGTGGCTCCAGTAAGTGCCTTGAATAATTTCCTTCCACATGGACTTTCTCTTCATTCACATGTAGAAGGAAAAGTTCATATCTTGAAATGATGTGGGATTTCATCAGTATTGAGTAGGATACAGTAGCAAGAGAAACTAACTTGGAGTCATAAGGTCTATGTTTAAATTCAGGCTCTGGCCTTGCCTGAAAGATTTACCTGAGAATTTCACTTAGAGCTCTTTGAACTTCAGTATCCTTGCCAATAAAATGCTATAAAACAATACACAATGAACTAAAACAAACAAACAAACAAAAACCTGTCGAAAAAAATCTTTGCAGTTTGTGAAATGAAAAGATTTGGAAATAAATAAACAAATATATTTCTAGCATGGTTGTTATTTCTACCATATGTAGGTTTAGCTCACTAAACCAATTCTAATATATAGTCACTGTTATGAAGTAAGGGTGCTTACTCTAGATTACCTCAATGCTTGGGGCCTTTTAGGACTCTCAGCCCTTATCCTGATCAGACAGTCAGTCTGTCAGGAGACTAGAAGGTCCAAAGAATTAAGAGGGCCCAATCTAGGACACTCTTACACTGTTGGTGGGAATGCAAACTGAATGGGGCCACTCTGGAAAACAATAAGGTTCTTCAAAAAGTTAAAAATAGAACTATCCCACCTAGCAATTGCACTACTAGGCACTTATCCAAAGGACACAAAAATACTGATTTGAAGGTGCCCATGCACCCTGATGTTTATAGCAACACTATCAACAACAGCCAAATTATGGAAAGAACTCAAAAGTCTACTGACTGATGAATGGATAAAGATGTGGGGGGTGTGTGTGTGTGTACATGTGTATTCCATATATATATATATTCCACATGTGGAATATTACTCAGCCATCAAAAAGAATGGAATCTTGCCATTTACAATGGCATGGGTGGAGCTAAAGTGTATTCTGCTAAGCAAAATAAGTCAGAGAAAGACAAATACCATATGATTTCACTCCTATGTGGAATTCAAGAAACAAAACTGATGAATACAGAGAAAGGAGAAAAAAAAGAGAAGGAAGCAAACCATAAGAGACTCTTGGCTATAGAGAACAAACTGAGAGTTGATAGAGGGAGGTGGGTGGGGGATGCACCAAATGGGTGATGGCATCAAGGAGGGCACTTACGATGAGCACTGGGTGTTATACATAAGTGATGAATCACTAAATTCTACCCCAGAAACCAATATTACACTACATGTTAACTAACCAGAATTTAAATAAAAATCTGAAAAATAAATAAATAAAATAAAGCCACTTTGATAAATTGAAGAAAAAAAGAAAAGAGGGCCCTATCTGGACATGAACCCTAAGGAAACCCCATTACCCACAGTTCTTATTAGAGTGGGCTTTAGGGAAAGCTATAATAGAGTGGCTGCTGACATAATATAAAATCATTCTTATCAGAGTATGTAAGCTAAATAAGACAATTGACTTCTCTGGGTATTCTGGAAGCCACAAAAATAATGAAGTTGGCTTCTGTTTGGAAATGGGACCCTGGCTGAAACTGAAAGTAGGGTGAGCAAGAAATATGCAGAGAATGGGCCATGATGATGGTGATGGAATTGAGGGAGGAAGTGAATGGAAGAAATGATATTTTGTGTTAAATGTACTCAAATAAACAAATAAATTAAAAAAGTGATCAAGCGATCATTTTCTAACTAGAAATCATGAAATTGACACAAACATGATTTAGAAAAACTAAACAGATCAAAATGGTGATGAAGATGACAAAAAAGTCATCACAGATTTTCTTCCAAATAAGATGCCAGACCATGATAGCTTTTCATGTTTCTTATACCATGTTAACTCTTTTGCATTACTAAAAAATTGCAAACCTTTAAAAATCACTTTTAGAAAATTAACATTATCATAATGGTAAAATCAGAAAATAAAGGAAAAAGAAAATATAGAAGAAAGAAAGAAATACAGGTCAACCCCACATAAAAATGCAGATAAAATCTTTAAATAAACTTAAAAAATAAATTTAGTAATATATTTTTAAAATAAAATGATAGATATTATTAGAAGAGTACATACTGAGTGCCAAGTGCTTTATTTTCATTACCTCATTCGATATTCAAATACTTTTAAAAGATAGATATTAGTATTAATGTTAGCTTAGGTAAATGAAAATTGAAGTTCAAACAACAGATTTTGTCACTAATATCATGCAGCTAATAATTGTCTCCGCAATTTCACACTCCAAGTTCTTCACCTATGTTATAAACAGCCTATATGGAATAATTACAGATGAGAACAATGGTTCAATATTAGAATATATAAATTAAATCCACTATGTCAATAAATTAATGCGTCAATATCATAAAGCCCATAAATTTTGAGGCTAGTCCAAAAGTTCAAAATACTGAATTTTTTTTTTAATGTCCAGAACAAACATATAAAAAGGTGGTCTACAAACCAAGGAAAACCACAAAACATGGCAACCCTGCCCTGCTCCCCTGGCAATGTTTTGTTCTTCAAATACACTGATCATGATACTGACAAGAGGATGCTCTATCAGCAAAATAATGAGAAATAGGAAACATCAGTCCAAACCTATAAAATGCTATGGTTAGAAGTACATAGAATGGCACTGCAAATAAAACTTAATTCAAGACGATTCCAAAAACTAAATATAAGAGCTAAAACTATAAATCTCTTAGGAGAAAACATGGGGATAAATCTTCATAACTTTGAGTTAGGCAATGATTCCTTAGTTACAGCATCAAAAGAACAAGTGACTAAAGAAAAAAAGATAAATTGGATGTCATCAAAATTTAAAACTTTATCCCTCAACGAACAGCATTAAGAAAGTACAAAGATAACCCATAGAGAGAAAATATTACAAATCATGTACATGATAAGGTTCTAGTACCTGGAGCATATAAAGCCTCTTATAGTTCAACAGTAAAAATCAAGCAATCCAGCTAAAAATGGGCAAACATATTATGGTTTAACCTCACAAATGAAATACTTTCCAGCTATAATGAAATAGTGATACAGGCTACAAATGAATGAACCTTGAAACATTATGGTATGTGAAAAGCATAATGGCCATATACTGTATGATTCCAAATAATTTTAAATGTCTATAATAGGCAAATCTATGGAGATGGAATGTAATTTAGTAATTACCAGGGACTGGAGCAGAAGAAGAATGGGGAACTTACACTTGGGTCATTAACTTAAAAGGGTGAAGATGGACTGGGTCTCACATTTTTGAGGAGGGTGCTCCCTTCAACAGGTACTGCTGTCACAGGAGCTCAGAGGCCGTGCCTTCAGAGCTGAGACTGAAATCTCTGAGGGTGAGACTCTATCCTGCTGCTGCTGGTACCTCAGAGGAAGTTCTGTGAGGCTGATTGGATCCTGGGAGTTCCAAACTCAAACCCAAATCAAACTCAAACCCAACCAACCAACAAATCCTGGAGACTAGAATCAACTCCACTGCCAGGTGAAG
>JAQQSY010000028.1:145023-159136 GCA_028646535.1 Procyon lotor
GCTTTCCTAGCTGTGGAAGAGTCTGGAGTTAGCTTTGAGCAGGACCAGAGAATGAGCACATCACCCTGCAGGAATTCCCCGGAGTAACTGCAGCTCAGAGCTGCCTGTGGACTCCAGGGCAGACTCTTCCAAAGCTACACTCAGTAACAGCAGGAAAGGAAAATGACATCCGTCTGGCTACAAGAAGGGGCTCTTTCTACCCTCAGGCTTGGCTCTCATTTCCTCAAGCCAGAGCCACAGGTGTGACTCAGCATTTGTCATTTTCCACAAGAGAATTCTCTGACAGGGCTCCCCTCCATCTCACAGCTGCTGGGAGAGTTTATCCAGCATGGCCTCCCTCCTGTGTCCCTCAGAGGACAGAAGGACTAACTTCAACTCTGAGGACCTAAAGTGATACCAATAATCTCAACATCCTTGCATCCTGATAACAGTGATAGTAATGACAATGAAAACAAAAGCTCAAATGTTTTGAGCACTTGCAATAAGACAGGATCTGTGTATGATAACATTAATTTTCTTTTCTTTTTCTCCATTCTTTTATTTGTTTGTTTTTGGGTCTTTTTGTTTTGTTTTGTTTTTTGGGGTTTTTTTTTGGTGCGGAATGGTGGTTTATTATAACACAGGGACAGGACCCATGGGGAGAAGAAGCTGTGCACTGGGGCTTGAGGAGTGGCTGATTATATACTCTTTGGATTAGTGCGGAGCAAGGAAAAGAGATGTTTCAAAAGAACTTTCATATGCTAAAGAGAACTTGCAAGATAATAGAGGCCTTGCCATTGTCAAGTTAAGGTTTTTTACCCCTCTAGCAAGGCATTAACATTAAGAGAGTTGGGAGATTCCTGGAAGAATGTCACACAGGTCCCACCCAGGAGTGGGAGGTTCGGGGAAGTCACAGGGTGTCAGCTTACACTTTGTCCTCATCTAGCCTTCTGCTCCCTCATCATATCCTCCCTCCCAAACAATTTTGACCCCTAAGTCTTGAAGGTTGTTGAAAGTGGAAGGTCTTATCTTCCATAACATCTTCCTGCTGAATAACATTAATTTTCATAAGACCCTTATGTGGATGATTACAAAAATTAGTTTTGAAAACATCTAACAGAAAGGATGCAGTTCCTAGGAATAGGACACACATTGTCAGGGGATGGCACCCAGAATTTGGTCCATTCTTTTGGTCTCTCCAGGACTGCTTTGTCCCTGTCTGCTATGCATCTCCCAGGTGCAAATCCAGGTGGGACTCAAAAAGGCATCTCTGTTAGTTGGTCATATTCAGATCTTAATTCCTGTGCTAGGCTTCTCCAGATCACTGCAAACAGCCACCATAATTAGGTGGCTTGATTCAAACTAGGTGTACATGGTTCTAGAAACTACAGCTTGTATTAGGGATTTATAAGAGATGTAGGGGCCAGCACACCTGTTGTCATCCCTCAGAGTGATGAGCACAGCTTCTAGCATATCGGGGGCTAAGCAAACATCCCCTTGCTTACAATATTGAAGTGCCTAAGAGAAGAGTTAACCAATAGTGTCTACAATGCATCTCTCATTTCAAGTAGTAGAACCCTAAGTATAAGAACAGACATGACATGTACTTAGGGTTGGCACTCAACATGGTCCTTAGGAGACAGGTTAAGAGGATGACAGTGTCTCACAGAATTGTCAAGCTCAGTGCAAGTGGCTCAAGAAACTGGACACAATGGTCATAAGACAGGTGTTGGGGTGAGTCCTCATACAGATAAAGGGGATGGATGAACAGTCACCCAAAAAGCCAGATCTTGAGGGGCAGACACAACTTTGCCATGAAGTTCTTACAGCAAAAAAAGAAGTCCTCGGGGCGCCTGGGTGGCTCAGTCGTTAAGCGACTGCCTTCCGCCCAGGTCATGATCCCAGGGTCCTGCGATCGAGCCCCGCATCGGGCTCTCTGCTCAGCGGGGAGCCTGCTTCTCCCGCTACCATTCCCTCTGCTTGTGTTCCCTCTCTCGATGTGTTTCTCTCTGTCAAATAAATAAAATCTTTAAAAAAAAAAAGTCCTCTTAGTACAGTCTTTGGACGTGTCTTGTTGATAGAATGAAGTAGTATAAGCTAAAGCCATTTCAAATTGATAGAGTACAGATGTTTTGTCAGTTTAAATGAGAAAATCTGGGGAGTCACTTTGCTACCACAGACTGACTAGGGTCCAATAGTACGGGAAGCAAGTGTATTAAAAACATGAAAAGGAGGAAGGGAGAGGACAACCACTAGCCACTCACCTCACTCTCTGGTTTGCATGTTAGTCACATTAGAATGAGGAATCTGTATAAGGAACACAGCCTTGTGAGAAAGAGATCTGTACATTTTGAACCAAAAATGACTAATGAACGCTGCCATTCAGGATCAATGACGATTTAAATCAAGACCTAGTAGCCAGAGAGAGCAAAAATTAAGTATCTGGAGAAAAAAAGGAAGTATATGCTGGTGACCAATGCTCAAAGCAAAGACAATGTTGAAAAAACAAAACTGCGTTTTCTACATATGACAAAGCAGAGTTTGGGAGCTTCGTAGTACCTAGTCATCCTGATATGCTAATTCTAAGCCAATGGGTGTTCGTGATCAGAGCTGTGAGCTCAGAGGCCCCATGTGGAACATCAAACTGTGCAGCCAGGGAGTCTA
Organism: Procyon lotor; assembly: GCA_028646535.1. Taxonomy (NCBI): domain Eukaryota; kingdom Metazoa; phylum Chordata; class Mammalia; order Carnivora; family Procyonidae; genus Procyon; species Procyon lotor. Next base: position 147,667 of record JAQQSY010000028.1, read on the forward strand.
TAAAGCCTGGAGTTATTGCCAAGAGTAAATAATGTTTCGCAGCACAAGTCAACAGTGGTCTCTTGTGGCTACGCACAGGAATAGCAATAATGGTAGGAATTCAGTTCTCAACCTCTGCTTGATGTCGTAAAGCTGACTGACAACTTCGTGTTATGAAAACTCCAGCACTTAGTGGAGGGTTAGTGAGTGGCTTTAAGAGAAGATACTGTACTTCCTGCTCGTTAGGCATGTGGGGCTTTGAATGATTAATTTAAAAATAAAATGGATATAAATTATTCTGTGATTTTCTCTTCATCAGTAATATCTAAGATTTTCTCTTCATCAGTAATATCTAAGATCAATATCAAACCAATGGCATGGGCCAGGTATTCATATTTACCTCTATCTCCATATTTAATAAGATGTTACATTAGTACTACTGGCCAAGGACTATTTATAATAATAACATTTATTAATATCTTTATCTACTCAACGAAAATTAGTTATTGAGTACTTTATATATGAGGAGCACAGAATGGATTAGCATAGATAATTACCAAGAGGTAAACTACTTTCACAGTGACTATAGTCAAAACAGCCCAAGAATTATTCTCATTTTTGCAAATTGGACAAGTGACCAAAAAGACTAGTGGTCACTCAGTTACCAGGGACCAGAGACAGGAGAGAGAATCAGGCATGTTTGCTAACTAAATCCATTTTTCCTATCATATTATCTAGGGATTGAGCTACATCTTTGGACTTCACCTGGACAGCTTTGTAGTTTTCTGAAGTTTTTTGTGCTCCAGATTATAGATAGCAGAGGCAGTGCACATCAAAACCCATCATATGCTGAATTAGTCAATGCAAGTAAATTTAGTTACTTCCACAAAGATATCACAGTAACTTAACACAATAAAAGTTTACTACTCATTCATATCCTATTCCAGTGCATGGGGCTTTGCTCCATGTCAACATTTCAGAAACCAAGCTTCTTCCATATGTGGATCCTCCATGTATTAAGCCCTTAGGGATGTCCACAAATATTTCTGCTGGCTGTCATGCCAGGGAAGGGAGACAGTGTTCTAGATCTTATAGGAGATTTTAGTGGCTCAATCTGAGAGAGATTTACAGTACTTTTTCTACATTCCTTTGACCACATTGCTCACATAGATCCTATTGCCTACAGCTGAGGCTGGGTCACTGAATAGTCATTTTTTAAGAGAAATGATACAAGAGAGACTCTCATGTAAAATATACTTCCCTTCTTTCCAAGGGAGACCACCTAGGCTCTCACAAAGTCCAAGATCTCAAGCAGTGTCTTCTCCATCAGGTCCTGATGTGATTCTTTATGGACCAGTCATTTTCCTCCTCTCGCCACATAGGTAATGGTAGAGCACTGGTACCTGTCATTAAGATTCCCATTTGGAGGGGAGACATGGAATTCTTTCAGCAGGAACTTGTCCGTGGTAATGCTGGAACATTAGGGGGGCAGGCACTGGCACATTTTTACCACTAAAGTGGTGGAAGTTCCCTGACTAGACACTTGTTATATTCTCTGGGAGGAACTTGCTATTATTTCTATGACCCCTTGTTCTGCCTTTGGGGTTTTGTGTCTTTTTCATCGTCTCCCATGGCATTATGTCATGTAGGCACTGGAACATGTGACTTCTTTTGCATTACTGCATTTGGAGCCTGCTTCCAGCTCACAAAATATTACGATCAATAATTGCTTTAATTCTTAATCAAAAACTTTCTTTAAAAGCCAAGCTCAGGTGTCTTTGTCAATAAAAACCCTCAAAACCCAAACAGGTTTCTGATCTATTTGTATCGGGGAAGTTCCATGCACTAGTAATCACACACATATATTTCTTAAGTATAATTAAAATGTTTTCTTTTGTTTCTTTATTGTCTTCTCCAGTTCACCATGCCACTTCTTTTTAGGTAATGGTGTCTATCTAAGGCCACTGGACTTGAGGACAACAACTACCCACGTAATCTACTCTTCTCAGTGCTGCTTTCTATGAGTCTGTGTTTTTTAAAAACAGTCTAAAACTTTCTCTTAACCTCTGACATCCCAAGCAGTAGGACAGCTTTTCAAGACTCCATATTTATGGACTTTCTCTATTATCATTAATTTCTGCTTGAAGACCAGCCAACTTTCTGTTAAGCTCATCTACTTATCAAAATAACCTGTCAATGGAATAAATAGTCACAAACACATACAATTATTTTCAACTGTAACCAACCATTTCCCATAGACTTACTATTTAGTAGACATGTCAGCTTTCCTTGTCGTGTGATCTTTTGAACACTGGTTGTCAATTTTTTCAGTGTCTGCAGCATTGGTCAGGATAACTTGCTGGCTGTTGAAACAAACAATTCCAGTGTGTTAGGGGTTTAACACACACAACTTGCATTTCCCATCCAATGCATGTGGAAGAAGAGGCTCTCCCCCAGGCTGTCCTTCGGGGACCTAGCTTCCTCCATTGTGTGGTTCCATCATTTCTAGGCCTCATGTCTTCAGTGGATTAAGTGCTACTGGCCAGAAGTGGGGAGACAGTGTAGAGAACATTAAGGAAGCTATAAATATTGTGTCTAGAAGAGGTGTGTGCCATGTCCTTGGCCAGACTTAATGTTATAACTCCATCTAACTATAGGTAAACCCAAAAAATGTAAATTTATCTGTAGAAGGGAGGAGGAGGAACTCAGTTTAGTAAACCTAGCCTTGTGTCTGTCAAATATACACATTGACTGTCAAGTGAACTTCAAGCTGTGCAGTGGGAAGGGGGAGAAGTGGTAGGAGACCTTTGGAGATTTTGTGGCTCTCCTGGTCTCTCTGAGAAGGTTATCCCTACAGCCCGACCTGCTGCTTGTTTGCCTCCTCCAGATGATTAATAAGTAGATCATCATGTTTTATTTTAGACTCATAAGAGAGAAGAAAAGGGTTCCTTTTGAATTCCTTTCATGTTTTCCAGTTATCCCCCTATCAGTGATAAGAGTGAAGAGAGAGACATACTGATCTTGATATACTGCATCTCAGAACTAGAAACTCAGTGGATGGATGCAGGGATTTGAACCCAGATAAAAACCCTAGCTCAGGACTGTTCAAATATATTCCTGGAACCCTCCTTGACATTTTCTACGATGACATCAGGAGGCTGACATGGGATTTAAATAAGCAGTTCATTCTCTGCTCAGTCCTTGAGTTTCTGCATAGTTCTTGTGGTCTATAAAGAGACATTGCTGTTAGGACACAGTGGGTGGGGGACTTGATAAGTTCATGTTCCAGGGAAGGACAGACCTTACTAGATTTCCTCCACAAAGGCACTGAATTTATCGCTTTCACTTTGATGTTTATAACAGAATTAAGAATTGTATCCTGTTTGAGAAAGAGACTGTGAGTTTCCTTAGACCTACGCTTGCTCCTGAAAAAGTAAATACTGATTTTTCTGTAAATGGAACCAAAAAAGGTCTGTTTATGAGTCCATGTGCTGTGCTTCCTCAGAGCTGGGTGAAAGCAGTATCTTCAACTTCCCAGGTATGCTACTGCCTTTAGAGGAAGTTTATACACTATGTTTATCTAGCCAACTGCTATCTGCTATAACATATTTCTGAAACTGTAAGATCACATTTCTCTGCATGTCTTTTTCCTGTTGTGGGGCAAATACTGCTTTGGTTAGTATCACCAACTTCCTTATGCACCATGTTGTAATGATCACTGTGCCTCACTCCTCCTGGTCCCCACACAGTGAGGGAATGATTCATGTGCCCAAATGTTCATGAGAAAGAAATTTTTACACTCACTTTTAGCATAAAGCATCTTGGATATCAAGTGTGAAAATCAGTTTAATGTCGTGGCTAGAATATTCAGCCATTTGCACTGGGTATATAATTTTCAGTTTCATTGCCCCACAAAGATAACACAATTATTTCACTGTGAGTTTCTACTCAATTATATACATAAAAACATCAACTACAGTCACTCAATATCTTTGCACTTTCTCCTTCCTTATATTGTCTTCCTCTTTCCCCATTTTCCTTCCTTCCTCCCTCCCTTCCTTTTTTACTTCTGCTTCTTTTTTTCTCTCTCCCATCTATGCCTTCCTTCATTCTCTCTTTCCTTCTATTCTTTCACAGGAAGCTCAGGAAAATTATTCTGCTCTAGACTATGACAACAGGGCTTTAATCTGTCTTTTCATAATCTTTTCCTCCAAAGTGGTCAACAATTAATTCAAGATCAATGATTGTTTTGGATAATTTCAGTACATGTTTTGAACTCAGGTAGATAACGCACAGGTAACCAGCTTAATTACCTGTCCAGCTGGATCCAGAAGGAGAGAAGATAATTACACAAACAGACTAACAAGATTATACAATGCAAACACTTGATTTTTATGAAATTTTCTCATACCACACTAAAGTTTTATTCCATATACAACATGAATAAGTTAATTTTGTTCTTCCTGTAAAGAAAATTTCTGACTTCCATTTCATGGCAGACCATGTAGCCTAAAAAATCTTCATGTTGTTAAACAACAAAGTAAAATATTAATAAACCTCCTCTCAAATGCATATGTTTAAAAGAAAGTAAGGAAATTTGAAAGTAGCGAAAAAGCAAAAGAGATGAAAAAAGACTCTTTTTTCATTATGTTCAGTTAGCTAGCATATAGTATGCCATAACTTTTTGTTGTAGTGTTGAATGATTCATTAGTTGCATGTAACACCCAGTGATCAGTCCAACACCTGGCTACCCCCATCCCCCACCCTCTTGCCTTCTGAAAGACTCAGTTTGTTTTCTGGAGTACAGAGTCTCTCATGATTCATTTACCTCTCTGAGTTCTTCCCATTCAGTTTTCCCTCCCTTCCCCTATGGCCCTCCACTCTATTCCTTATGTTCCACATATGAGTGAGACCATGTGATAACTGTCTTTCTCTGTTGACTTATTTCACTTAGCATAATCCCCTCCAGTTCCATCTATGTTGATGCAAATGGTGGGTATTTATCCTTTCTGATGGCTGAATAATATTCCATTGTATATATGTACCACAGCTTCTTTATTCATTCATCTGTTGAAGGGCATCTCAGCTCCTTCCACAGTTTGGCTATTGTGGACATTGCTGCTATGAATATTGGAGTGCAAGTGCCCCTTCTTTTTTAGTACATTTGTGTCTTTGGGGTAAATACTTACTAGAACAATCACTGGGTCATAGGGTAGTTCATGAGAAACCTAGGAATGAACCTAACCAAAGAAGTAAAGAATCTCTACAGGACATTTAGGAAAGAAATTGAGGAAGATGCAAAGAGATGGAAAAGCATTCCATGCTCATGGATTGGAAGAATAAACATCATTAAAATGTCTATGCTGCTCAGAGCAATTTACACTTTCAAAGCAATCCCTATCAAAATACCATTGACCATTTTCACAGAGCTGGAACTAGCAATCCTAAAATTTGTATGGTACCAGGAAAACCCCAAGTTGCCAGGTGAATGTTGAAAAAGAAAACCAAAGCTGGGGTTTGTTTGAAGTCAACTCTTGACTTCAAGCTATGTTACAAAGCCATAGTCATCAAGACAGTATGGTATTGGCACAAAAACAGACTCATAGATCAATGGAACAGGATAGAGACCCCAGAAATGGACAAATTCTATGGTCAACTAATCTGTAACAAAGGAGGGAAGAACATCCAATGAAAAAAAGTCTCTTCAATAAATGGTTCTTGGAAAACTGGACAACCACATGCAGAAGAATGAAAATAGATCATTCTCTTACACCATACAGAAAGACAAACTCAATATGGATGAAAGGCCTCAATGTGAAACAAGAATCCATCAGAATCCTAGAGGAGAACATAGGCAGTTACCTCTTTAACATCAGCCACGGCAACTTCTCTCAAGACACATCTCTAAAGGCAAGGGAAACGAAAGCAAAAATGAACTTTTGGGACTTCATCAAGATAAAAAGCTTTTGCACAGCAAAGGAAGAAGTCAACAAAACTAAGAGGCTGGAATGGGAAAAGATACTGGCAAATGACATTTTGGATAAAGGGCTGATATCCAAGATTGATAAAGAACCTATCAAACTCAACACCCAAATAAGACTATTAAATAGATACTGAATCTATGGCTGTAATGGAAACATATATCAGTTTTTACAATAGAGGGGTTTGCATTTTAAATGATTGTACAAGTAATGCAAAATTTGGATACTCACAAGAGGAGGAGCAGAATTAAGATACACAGACCCCCAGAGTACCAGGGATCTCAATGGGACATAACTTTAGTGAAGGAGCAGACAAGTACAGCTGATTTCTGTGCTTTGATTTTATATCCCACCATATTGCTGAATTCCTGAGTGAGTTCTTGAAATTTTGGGGTGAAGTCTTTTGGGTTTTCCACATAAAGTATCATGTCATCCATGAAGAATGAGTTTGACTTCTTGGCCAATTTGAATACATTTTATTTCATTTTGTTGTCTGATTGCTGAGGCGAGGACTTCCAGTATTATGTTGAACAATAGTAGCAAGTGTGGATATCCCTGTTGTGTTATAGACCTTAGGGGAAAAGCTCTGTTTTTCCAACACTGAGAATGATATTTGCTGTGGGCTTTTTGTATATGGCTTTTACGATATGGAGGTATGTTCCCTCTATCCTTACACCATGGAGAGTTTTAATTAAGAAAGGATACTGTATTTTGTCAAATGCTTATTTTGCATCAATTAAGAGGATCATAGAGAAACAGGGACCCTCTTACACTGTTGGTGGGAATGCAAGCTGGTACAACCACTCTGGAAAATGGTAAGGAGATTAATCAAGAAGCTAAAAATAGGGTTACCTTATGACCTAGCAATTGCACTACTAGGTATTTACCCCAAAGATACAGATGTAGTGAAAAGAAGGAGCACATGTACCCTAATGTTAATAGCAGCAATGTCCACAATAGCCAAACTGTGGAAGGAGCTGAGATGCCCTTCAACAGATGAATGAATAAAGAAGCTGTGGTACATATATACAATGGAATATTATTCAGCCATCAGAAAGGATAAATACCCACCATTTGCATCAACATAAATGGAACTGGAGGGGATTATGCTAAGTGAAATAAGTCAACCAGAGAAAGACAATTATCATATGGTCTCACTCATATGTGGAACACAAGGAATAGAGTGGAGGGCCATAGGGGAAGGGAGGGAAAACTGAATGGGAAGAACTCAGAGAGGGAGATGAACCATGAGAGACTTTGGACTCCATGAAACAAACTGAGTCTTTCAGAAGGCAAGGGGATGGGGGATGGGGTACCTGGGTGATGGGTATTGAGGAGGACACATGTTATGTTGAGTACTGGGTATTATACACAACTAATCAATTATCGAACACTACTTCAAAAATTAATGTACTATACAATGACTAGCTGAACATAATAAAATCAATTTAGAATGGACTATTACTCAGCCATCAGAAAAGATGAAATCTTACCATTTACATTGACATAGATCAAACTGAAGGGTATTAGGCTGAGAAAAGTAAGCCAATATCAGAGAAAAACAATTATCATATAGTTTCACTCATATAAGGAATATAAGAAATAATGCAGAGGATCATAGGGGAAGGGAGGGAAAACCGGAATGAGAAGAAATCAGAGAGGAAGACAAACCTTGAGAGACTCTTAACTATGGGAAACAAACTGAGGGTTGCTGGAGGGGAGGTGGGGAGGGGGCTGTGGTAGCTGGGTGATGGGCATTAGGACGGCACTAATATGATGAGCCCTGGGTGTTATATGTAATTGATGAATTTTTGAACTCTACATCTGAAACTAATGATGTTCTATATGTTGGCTAACTGAATTTAAATAAATAAATAGGTTAAAGAAACTAAAAAATGGAGTTAAAAATACATGAAAAAAGAGCATTAACCTATCGGGTTTATTTGAATAAAACAAAACTAAACCTTATGGAAAATTTTAAAAGTACAGTGGCTGATATTTAAAAAAATAGATTACACAAGATTGATACAGCTGAGTTGACAATTGGTAAAATGAAGCTGAAATTGCAAAGCTTAATCTGAAAGCAGTCCAGTTCCACAGAGAATAGAATGTTAAATAGAGGTGAAAAATAAAAATAACTGAATAAGAAAGGCCAAATATACACCAAACTGGATTTGTATAAAAATATAGAAAATGGGGGAGGGGAGGGAATATTCAAAGGGATCGTGTCTGAATTATCTTCAGATTCAAAAAACTGAATTAATTATAAGCAGAATGACTTTTCAAAAAAACTTCAACATCCCAAAGACTAAAAGAATAGTAACATCCTTCTCAAGAGCAACAATAGACATCAAAAAGTTGTAGAAATATATATAACATATATATTCTATAGAAAATATAGAATATTTATTATTCAATTAATATGTGTAAAAAATATTTCTTGATATTCAAATTTTACCCAGCTAAATTGTGACTACTAAAATACTGTTTAAGGGGGTCTGGGTGGCTCAGTCATTAAGCGTCTGCCTTCGGCTCAGGTCATGATCCCAGGATCCTGGGATCGAGCCCTGCATCAGTCTCCCTGCTTGGCGGGAAGCCTGCTTCTCCCTCTCTCACTCACCCTGCTTGTGTTCCCTCTCTTGCTATGTCCCTCTCTGTCAAATAAATAAATAAAATCTTAAAAAAAAACTGAACTAATAAAATAAATACATATATTTAAGCACACTAAAGAGTTAAGGAGGAAAAGTCAAAATCTAAGAGAAGTTAAAAAAAAAAGAGAGATAAACCTGGGATTTAAAACTACTTCTGCTCTGAGGGCTTTGCCGATCCTGAAAAAAAGAAAATCAATATGAAATGGGGCAAAAATCTGGCAATTTCCTGACATGAGAAGATAAAAAATTAAAACCTGGGACCCACTAAAAACAGAGTCTGATAATCCTCCTCCCATACACACATTATAAAGCAGAACCTTGGGCTATATTCTCAAGGTGTGGTTGAACCGAAATACATCGGTATGTGTTAAGTGGTAACTCTTACTTAGATCTGCAAAGATCTTATTTCTAAATAAGGTCTAAATAAGGTCACATTCACAAGTACCTGAGGGGTTATATCTTCAACATATGTCTGTGAACACATTTCAACCCATAACTTATATTTTTTTATTCCTCACCAGAAATTGTTAACTATGGTTGTTGACTATAATAATATGTAGCTCATTGAGTTGTTATGAGAGTTAAAAGAAATATCAGATAATAAGAATAATATGACACATTAAGACCTCTGGAGATTTGTTATTATTACTAGTGTTATCCTTGGTGTAACTTTATGTAAAGCTTTGGTTTCCCTCTCTAAAGTAGAAGAAACTGTTCTTTGGTTGTATTTCAAATGTGTGGTGTTTTCTACAAAGGAGGGTCAAAATGTTTGTTAAATGAGAAAGTAATTTTATCCTTGCAATGACCCTCTGTCAGAAAGTTCATGATTCCCCAATTTCAGATAAAGAAACTGTGGACTTGCAGAAATTATACAAGGAGAAGCAACCAGGCAGTGGTAGAACAAGAATTCAAACTTAAGCTTCCAATCATCTTTTTCCAACATCCTGATGACCTGACAATGAAGATGGATTAATGATTTCTAAGAAACTCTGAGAACAAGGACATTTTGCTTAGAGTAAACTATATGCTCTAGCAACATTCTTTATTGAACAATAATTCATTCATGAAATACTTTTCTTCATTTAGTGTGTCCATCAAGCTTATTTTATGCTGACAAGGATACCAGGACCTCCAGGTAGCAAGGTAGAGGTGGGAGCAAGAGAGTAATTAGTGTACAGAGGGAACAAGATTATATTCGACCTATATTCCTGCCCTAATATCTCCCCTCCAGTAGTTGTGGATAGGAAAGTATGAGAACCAGACTTACACTTGCTCTCTTCTCTCCAAAATTCCTAAAATTTGTGCCTAAAACCCAAAAGATCCTACATTTAGCCCGAGAATCCCTTTCATAAGACACATCTGGGAAGGTCCATAGGAGTGGTGATCTTCTAAGTGAAGTGCATCACTTCAGAGTGGTGGCTGCACTGGTGGCAGTTCCACTTGTTCCCAAGGAAACACTGCAGAGTGTGGCTGTGTGGAAGGTGAAGATTGTTAACAGTTGATCTTTTTGCAGCCACACTTATGTAACAGAGTTCAGACCAAGAACAGCCATGAAAGTGAAACCTTGGACATGGGACCACATGTGGGTAAACAGGGCCTCACAACAGGGATTTGCCTGGGTGCAGGCCACTGATGCTCCTATTGCAGGAGAGGGGCTCACAGGGAATGTGCTTCCTGGCCCTCCAGTTGCCCATGGTCCATGCTCCCCTGAGGTTCGTGCTCCTTTGATGGCTGGAAGTGTCACTCTGTCACCTCTTCCACAGAGTTATAGGGCTTAGGAAAGTTTGGTCAGTTCTTCCCCACAGGTGCATCTGCATAAATTTTCCTGGAGAAGATTCTCATCACACAGTTTCCTTACCCTTCTTATATCAGGGTTTCTATAGTCAGACTCCCCAAGAGCCTTGACCTCTCTTGCCCTTATTTTGTTGACAGTGCTGAATCAGACCTTTTACAATATAGTCTCTTGGGAAATAGACCATGGGGCCTGAGGGCCCTAGTGCTTAACAAGAGCATCAGCTCCCATGAGCAATGGGGAGAGGGACCATAGTGGAGGCAGAGTTCATAAAACCAACCTCCAGAGCCCTTGGAGGGGCCAGTTTAGTGCTTTCTCCAGCAGCCAGAAACAGCAGTGGTGCAGCCTTCTGAAGCTGGTGAGTCTCATGTTGGACCAAGCAGGATGATTGTGAGTCAAGAGATAATGAAGAGAGGAGGGAGTCCAGGAGCTTAGTATTTAAAATGAAAGGAACTCTTTCAGTAGGGCCTGGTGTACATGCTGACTGCCAAGATGCTTAGATCTGGTAAAAGGCTGAGTGGCAGGAACTGACCTAATGCTGTTAGAGATGAGGCTGAGTCATTTTGTGTCCATCCAGGGTTTGCGAACTTTGTAGACTCAAAGACCATCCCCTCCCCAACCCCCCCAATATCATGGCTGGGACACCAAGACCCTGTGCCTGGCTGGTCAGACTCTTCCTTTCTATGCTAGTCTAAATTCACCTATGAGCCAAGGTGATCAGTCTGTTTTCTCATCTGGGCTTGGTTGGGTCTTCTGTTATAATTTTGTTTATTCAAGGTTTGTCTGATCTTTCCAGACTGTCAATATATCATTGCAAGAGACAATATTTGTTCAACAGCACTTAGAACAAAGGTCACCCAACTGTAAATGTCAGTCTACCAGTACAAACAAATGGAACTGATTATTGAATATAATAAGAGCAATGCCCCAAGATGGCCAATGAGTCCTCATTTCTCAGACTAGGAGGCCTCAGTTTCACTGAGGAAAATACAGAAAAAGAGGAAGGATGGTTCCAGCACTTGAGGAATTTACTAACAGGGAAATGAAAGTATATTACCACCTGGGGG
>JAQQSY010000029.1:0-57097 GCA_028646535.1 Procyon lotor
TGGGTGGCTCAGTCGTTAAGCGTCTGCCTTCGGCCCAGGTCAGATCCCAGGGGCCTGGGATCGAGCCCCGCATCGGGCTCTCTGCTCTGCAGGAAGCCTGCTTCTCCCGCTACCATTCCCTCTGCTCGTGTTCCCTCTCTCGCTGTGTTTCTCTCTGTCAAATAAATAAAAAAATCTTTAAAAAAAAAAAAAAAAAAAAGAAAGCTCATCTAAACCTTGGTGTTTAGAATTTTTATTGGGACTCTTTTATGTTGATATGATTGATTAATTTTCTATGTGGTTAATCTTAGTCTCTAAGTCAACTGATAGTATATGATCCAAGGTCCTACCCTAAATCACACTGATGGTCTTTCTGGAATGGCCAGCCCCCACCCTAATTCATATTGTTAGTAATTTGGCTAACTCAAGGACCACAACCAAAGTTTGCTATACAGGAGCTGAGAGAAAAGGCTAGACCTCTTTTTCAGTAAGGTTAAATTCTTTACTATGCAATTTCAGATAGAGAAAATAGCCAGCAGTGTGGATGGTTACCACTTCCCTACAAAATACTCTGAGACTACATCAGAGAAATACTGAATGACATTCAGGACTTAGGGTATAACATGTTACCCTGTGGTCTGTGAATTCTGACAACTGTAATTTTTCTGCTTCAAAACTGTGAAATATTTCAGGTTTTCTTTTCTTTCTTTCCCCAGTGTTCTCTGCAGCCCCTCCTTTTATTTGTTAGAAGCATTAAGGAAATAAACTGGGTGGGCAGTGTCTCAACTTATCTCTGCCAGAAGATTTTCCTTCTTCCCTTTTCTTCTTTGTTCCCTCCCTCCTAATTCATAGATGGGAGTGTTGGGCCTGGGTCTGTCTCTCAACGCTTGAGAGTCTATCCCCTACCTACCCCTCTGGATGCTCAGTACTCAGTTATTAACTGTTTTCAGTTTCAGCTTCTCCTTCAGTGGTGTGCTTAAACCCACCAATTCCTCTAGCCACCATTTTCTATATTTTGGTAGCTTACAGTTTAAACTTCCAGTTTAAGCTATTTCATCCTTTTGTTTTTTTTTTTTTTCTTCTATTTCTCTCTAGTAGTAGAGTCATAATGATTGCAACTTGCATTTATATGATGCTGCGTAGTTTACCAAACACTGTTGCGTATCATGGTGGGATCCCTTGTTTTTATGGACCTAGCTAGCTATTCCCTTTTTGTCAAGTAATAACACCCCAGTTTTGCAGAGCAATGTCTTCTCCCACATGGGCTAGCAATCCGCTAAGATTATCAATCAAAATACCTTCCCTTTTCTTGCTAAGGAGTTGTGTGATCCTATCCAGTTACTCAGGCGCTCTTCCCTGGAACAGGAATCTTGTCTCAGTTGTACAAGATTGAAAGTGGTTAGCAGATGTTCATCCCTGAGACTGATGGAACATGCAGACCATGAGATTCTGCTAACTGTACACTCTAACCTTGCATTGGTTTATGTATTTTCCTAAGACCTAGTTCTTTAACTTTTCTTTTAATTCTATTATCATTTTGATAAATTATTCCTTTTCCCCTAAATTAGCCTGTCAGTTTCTGCCACTAACAACCAAAGAATCCCGATGGCACAATTTGATTTTCCATTAATCTTGTAAAGCACACGGGAGGAGGAAAGCTAATATGTACTGAACAGATTTTCTAGTTTAGCTAACTTAAGCAAATTTATTTATTTTAAATTTTTAAAAATTTGAGTTTAGCTGCCCCACACTGTTACATTAATTTGAGGTATATAACATAATGGTAAGTTAAGTAAGTTTAAATTCGGAAAGATTATTTACCTTTTCACAAGTCCCATATAGTTTTAAGGGTGCTTGAGTGGTTAGTTGGTTAATAAGATCCCAACTCTTGATTTTGGCTCAAGTCGTGATCTCAGGGTGGTTAAATTGAACCCCGGATCAGGCTCTGCACTCAGCACCAAGTCTGTCTGGCCCTCTCCCTCCCTCTGCTTGTGTTCTCTCCTTCTCTCTCTCTCTCAAATAAATAAGTAAATAAGTAAAATCTTAAAAAAAAAAAAGTCCCATATAGTTCTATCACTTGCAAATTTCTTGAGACGTCTGTATTTGCTACTTCACTATCTACTCCCCTTTCAATTCTTGAAGCCTAATACTTTAGTTTCTCTCTCTTACTCTTCTATAAGATCCCAAGATATTATTACTCAATGGCCAACATCATAAGACTTTTTTAACTGTATAATTACTGTACAAATCTTTTGAGCCCAGCAGCTGTATTCTACATGCAATACTAGAAGACATGTTTATACAGAGTCTATTTACATGCCATATTTTGTAACTCCTTTTTGGTTTCATGCCATCAACCTAAACAGTTAAGTTAATAATTAATATTCTGTGATTTTCTTCTTGTTTCAGAACCTTACTTCAAAACCCAAGTGGTTATAGCATTCACCTATGCATAGTCATGAAAACCAGTAAAGACTTTATTGTTTTATTTTCCATCAATTTTTTTCCTTATTAATAAAATATAAAAGTTAAAAGCTGTGACATTTCAAAGTGAAGAGCTATGGGGAAATTCAAGATATTATAAAATGATCAAAGAGAAAAATCAATGTCCAGTACACTATTTTTGAAAAATAAATAAAAAGATCACTTTGAAAACCACTGTTGCATTGATGGGTTTCAGAACTGTTGCTATTCTAGTGTCATGGGGGTAAGTAGGCCTAAAGGAGTCATATTCTCACAGAAGTTGTAAATATGATTTCTGGTCATTCATCAAAAGTTGATAAGAAAGGAAGTTCAATGTTTGGGGAAATAGCAAACAGGCCAGGAAATTGTTTTTGAAAATATGTATCTTTTTGGGAAAATTTGTGGTAGTTATTAGAAATCTAGCTCCATCTGACTGGTGTTGGGAGGGGTAATAACTAACTGAACCTCTGGGGCACTTGGAAATTGCACTGATTTTTCCAATTTGCATCCCCAGCTGAACAAGCTGAAAAACAAATGCAGCCAGATCTTCTGACTTCATTTGTACATGTGCTAAGAAAGCAAGCATACAGTAGTTTGGAGGCAATTAGGGCTGTGGTGCAGAGCAGCATTATTTTAAAATTTACCCTTTAGCACAGTTGTGACAAGATAATGAATGTGCATTTGCTACTGTGGGAGTGGAGTAACTTAGAAGGAAGGAAAAATGAACTCATTGAGTGTTCATGGACCGTCAAGTCCAGAGACCTTTCAGTGTAAAAGAGCCCTTTGTTAGTGCTTCTGGGGAGCTCCTGACAGATGACAGAAAAGGGCTCAGACTATTCTTCAAGGAAGAGCCATCACCAGAATACCCACATTCAGCCTTTATTCCCAACTTTACCTTGTCCAACTACTCATACTGAATACCTTATAGTTTCCATACTGCTCTACCCAATTCCCTTATAAGAGGGACCAGGTCAGCAGTCACCTGCCCTTGCATGCACCATCAATGGTCACAAATTGTCTTGTCCACACTCTACCCACCCATAGTATTCTCTGTGATACTTTTGGGTTCCATTACTCTCCCCTGTGGGAACATCAAACACAAACAAAGGCCTGTTTTTTTTTTGGCTATTGAGTTCTGGGTACTTTTCAGTCTTTTACCAAGGCGCTTGGCCCCAGGGCAGAATTCTTGGCCAGTAGTCTGAAATCTACTCAACTTTTAACAGTCCTCATTTTACAAAGAAGACTTCTGTTTTGTCCAACTTCATTTTGTGGGAGATTCTTAGCTTGCCAACACTGTCACTGTATAGTAGGTTGATTAGTGGCCCTCCAAAAGATGATGTTCATGTCCTAGCCCTGAGAACCTGTAAATGTAACCTTATTTGGAAGAGGATTCTTTATAGATGTAATTAAGGATCTGGAGATCTCTTGAGGCTATCCTGGATTAGGGAGTGCCCTAAGTCCAATGACAGAGGTCCTTATAAGAAAAGACACAGACATGAGGAAGAGGAACACAGAAAGAAGGCCATGTATAGACTGAGAAAGAGACTAGAATGAGCAGATGCAACCCAACGAGTGCCTGGAGCCACCAGAAGCTGGAAGAAGCAAGCAAGGATTCTCCACTAGAGCATATGGAGGGAGTATGGCACTGATGGCACCTCAATTTCTAATTTATGACCTCCAGAACTCTGAAAGAATAAATTTCTGTTGTTTTAAGCCACCAAATTTGTGATTATTCCATACAGCAGCCCGAGGAAGCTAATACATTGTCTGCTTCAGCCAGGGATGGGCTTGGATGAAGCTGCTCAATACTGACTTGGATTTATACAATAATAGCTGGAGTGGGCCTTAGTGGTGCAGATAAAACAAATTAAACAAGTGAAGACTAGTGAATTCCCACTTTGAGGTTGAGAGGGATGAATCTGCCTCCTCCTTGGGGAGTTTATATTCTAGTTTTCAGCACAAGATCTAAACACACTTATTTTTTAATGTCATGTTACTATACTGTGAGTTAACTGTAAAGACAGGCACAAGGCAGAGCAAAATAAACTTACAAACCCAAGAAAAAGTGGGCCAGAGCTCAGAAGAAGGAGCAACTGGATGGACTAAAGGGACTTCCATGGTCTTATGGAAGCAGTGTCTGATCAAGAGTGGGGACAGACTAGACAGGAGCAATCTGTCTAGTGCAGGTAATGAGTGTATGGTCTGTATGGAACTAAAAAAATAATATAAAACCAACTAAAAGTCAGTCTGTTTTTTATTATCACTATGGTCCAACAATTAGAAATTCTATCAGTGAGACCGTGCTGCTCCCCACAAATCCTTCATTGGCATGTTTTTTTTTTTTAAAGATTTTATTTATTTGACAGAGAGCACAAGCGGGGGGGGGGGGGGGGTGCAGCAGAGGGAGAGAGACAGGAACAGGCTCCCTGCTGAGCAGGGAACCTGACATGGTACTCAATCCCAGGACCCTGGAATCATGACCCAAGCCAAAGACAGATGCTTAACCAACTGAGCCACCCAGGCGCCCCTTATGGGTATAAGTTTTGAACAATTGCTACAGTATTGATCTTAATATTATATATGTATGTTTCAAAGTAGCACATTTTTATTATTTAGCCTTTAATAAATATTGTATTTTACATTGAAATTAATTCAAGTTATGTAGTTGACCCTTGTCATATATGTACTTGTTTTGAGAGTCAGTGCATACAGGGAGAAATTATTTGAGGTCACTTTGGGCACAGTTTATGTCTCCAACACCTGACTACATATACTTGTGTGTAAGTAGTAAATTCATAAGAAGCAGTGATAGCACATGGATTCTAAAGACAAAAGAACAACTTGAGTTAGTTTAGTTTTGTTACTCTCTATGCAACAACTTTGAATTTTTCTTTGTGATTGAATTTAAAACAGTGAAATTATAAGGTATATTACTTTTCTTTGGTAAGTGCAAATTGATTTCATATATGAAATAATTTACTGAATTTGAATATCTTTAAAGTTGAAATGAATTATTTTAAAATTGTTTAAAAGCTAAAGAGTAAATCTAGAAAATATGGCTATTACTCATTATCAAATAGTTATTTCTTAAAATAAATTTTATTATATTGATAAGGTGTTGAAAATGATGCATTCTGGGTGTCAGGTAAGTTTCATCACTGTGCATGAGGAGGAGCAGATGTAGAATTTGAGGAATGATGGGTTTTAAGTCATTCCTCCACATTTTATTTATTCGTTTGTTTGTTTAAAGTTTTTATTTATTTGACAGAGTTCACATGTAGGCAGAGAGGCAGACAGAGAGAGTTGGGGAAGCAGGCTCCCCGCTGAGCAGAGAGTCCAATGCGGGATGTGATGAACTTACTACCACCACAAACAACCTCCTACTTGTCATGACCAGTAGATAGCTTTCAATTATAATCTTTTTAGTCATTGGTGGCCTCTTATTGGAAAGTCCTAACTTTTATGACCCTATTTTCTCTTCCTACTTAATATTACTTTTCCTACTTTCTCACTGGCTGCTGATTTTCAGTCTACTCTGTGGAATTCCCTACATCAGTTCATCCCTTAAATGTTCATGTCCCTCAGAGCTATCTTTATTTCTCATTTATTCTTAGTTGACACACTCCCTAGGAAATCCCACTCTTCTGTTACTACCTGTGACACCCAAATTTCTTTCTCTATCCTGGACCATCCCCTGAGTCGCAGACCTGCATTCTGGATCTATCCATGGACCTTAAATGTAACAAACACAGAACTGGACCTATAATTCTGTGTCCCCACCCCAACTTGTTTTTTCACTGTCTTTTTCTATCCATTCTTATTAATGATATCTGTTCAGGAGCCGAAACCTTAGGAATTATTATAGACAACTCTTCCTTTTTCCCTGTTTCTATCAATGGCTAGTCCTAGTTGTTTGGCCTTCTAAAGATCTCTTGGCTCCATCCTATCTTCTCTAGATCCGAACTGCAATTACCCAAGTTCAACTTTCAACAATCTTGCTTGAACTATTCCCAAATCTTTCCATTAGGGTCCTCACCAGATTCACTGGTTCTTTATGGTTTTTAAGCTTAGTTTTTTGGCTTGAAGTTTCTAATCAGATGAATACTTCAAATTCAGACCTCTCATCTATTAGCATAAGCATTAGGTTATGTTGATGATTCAATTTTCCATGTGGCCAAAGGCAGGCTGCTGGCAATGATTTCTCCCCACCCATGTACATATATCACAACTTCTTTCTGGTTTCCAGTTCTATAGAAAAGACCTCTTCTACCTTACCACCAGGTGCTGGGTATGCATAAACGTAAAAACCTACCTGTGAGGTATGTACTAATACAGTGTCTCTGTGAGCTGCAGGATTTGAGCTCAGGCTCATAGCTGTGGCTGTTGGTGGCTTCTTTGTTTCTGGCAGCTGGAGATTTTCCTTTCTTAGTTTTGAGCTTGGCTCTGTATCTACAGTTATTTTTAAAAATTTGATCCAGCAAGTCCATGTATTTGGAGACAGAGGAAATACTGCTATCCATTCTCAGTCTGCCACATTGAAGGGAAGTCTATTGTTAAAAAATAATTTCAAAAGTGTATAAATAGGGATTGCATTAAATGTGTTCCCTATTTATACACTTTTGAAATTATTTTTTAAGGGTGGCCGGGGGGGGGGGGTAGGGATAGGGTGGCTGGGTTGTGAACATTGGGGAGGGTATGTGCTGTTAAGTGCTGTGAAATGTGTAAGCCCGAAGATTCACAGACATGTACCCTGGGGCAAATAATACATTATATGTTAATAAAAATTAATTAAAAAAAGTGTATAAATAATTTCAAAAGTGTATAAAATCACAACTCTCATATATAGCTACAAATAGACGTGTTAAGGATTTTATTTAACTCATTAATGAGAAAACCAGCAAAGATGTTATACCAAATCAAAGAAGAAATTGAAAGCCATACACATTTATAGATCAGGAATATTGAAAGGAAGATACAAACGGAGATAAAACTAACCCCTTACCTAGTGAAGAGAGAGAAGTCATTTGAATCTCCCTTGGACAGGACAGAGTTTGTCTGTAGGCAAGGATTATTTTTGCATTGTTACCTGTTCTCTACAATTTATAGAGTTGTAAAATAGCTGAAAGGCAATAAATAACTAGACCAGATAATGTGGAGGATATACTAGATTTAGATACTGCACAGTTTTCCATGGAAGCACAATTTCCTCCTATACTTTGCTGTAATTATTTGTTTCATATCTATTTCAAGTTTTTCTCAGGAATAGGGATTGTGATCAAATCAATGCTACATACTCAGTGCTTAGAACAACTTATTTTACTTGAAAATCTCTAACTGCAGATGGAATGAATGAAAGCTAAGTGTCCCCTGTAGAAATTAGAGGATTTTCTTCCCTCCCTTATAGAGGGAGAATTTGGGGGAAAGAAAGGAAGAGGAAAAAATATATATGTGCATATGTATATACATATATATGCATACACACACATGTGACTCAGAAGAACTGAGATGCTTTGTCCTCCACTTTTCTCCTGCTAACTCCAGGCACTGGCTAGACTTGCTACTAATTGCACGGTGTCACTGCATCATTGATGCATCACACTGTTGTAGGTAAACTCCAAATAAAAGATCCTTCTTTTTAAATTGTTTGTCCTCAGGTCTAATTTCTTAAGGCATATTTGCCAAAGTATCTTCTCCAGGAGTACACGTAAATAAAATTCTTAATTTTCTTTTCAGATGCTTCTGTATCTAAATTGCTTAATGGCTGCTGCCTCTTAGGTCCTGCCTTATCGGGGGATCTTAAAGGCCTTGCCAGCAACACCATCAGTCAGGTAATTTACATGAATAGTTCTTTAATAAACATCCAGCCCCCTTATCACTGTTCCCTGCAGGATCCTCATTAGTCAGTAACCTAATTCAAGCTTGAAAGATTTCCATTATGGTGCCCTTTGTTTCCTGCCCATTGCATAATTTTCTATTCAGCAGGACATTTTTTTTTTCTGCAGCCTTTGACTTGTTTCTTGACTGACATACATGTATTTTTCTCTTCAAAATAAATGAGTACATAAATGCACACAATCCATTTCCCATTAATGGTGTGTTCAATTTGGCAATACAATAAAATGTTAGAGGGGTATTATCAAAACAACCCCTAATGTTATCTTTAAAAACAAAATAAAATGATGAAAAAATAGAAGTCAATAACTTGACTACTCTGAGTATAGATGAAAGTAAAGACAATCCAAACCATAACATCAATTTAATTGTTAAAATAATAGCTCTCATTTTACCAGTTTAAGAGCTCAGTCATTTCTACACTTTTTGTCCAACAAATTTGGGTTGAAACAGTAATCTAAATTGGAATATATCACTTAGTAGAAAAATTTAGACTATTTCAAAACTCTTTAAAATTTTACAGGTAGTGCTAAGTCAGTAATTTTCAACCCTGGCTGCACATTATCATCACTTAGGAAAGTTTTAAAACCTGCCAATGAACTGGTTCCATCCTTAGATAATTCTGTTTCAATTGGTTTGAGATGAGGCCTAGGAAAAGGTAATTTTCAAGATCTCCCTAGGTAATTCTAATGTCTAACCAGAGTTGAAAAACTCTAGATTTTTATCTCTATAGAATTCTTACAAATAACATTAAGTTGTGATTTTCTTATTATTGATTGACTGAGTTGTCATTTAGATTTCAAGGTGGTCCATCAAGACATTTTTCTTCAGAAAAATAAAACGATATCTTTTGTATTAGCTGAGCGTGTATGACATGCTTGGCTAGATTTAATCATGGTGACCTAAGAGTTTGTGAGTATGTATAATTCCTGTTATGTAGGAATCAGAAGCATGGATTCCCATTCAATCTCTATTACATGGGAGCAGTAATCTTGAATCTGCATATTGTACTAAAAACAGGCTTCAGTTTGCAGTGTTACAGTAAATCAAGTATCTAACCCAAGATACTGTCCTTCCTGCACAGACTGTCAGTCCTGTGGGGAACATCTTTCTACTTCATCCCCACTGCTCAGAACCTCCTCTTGTTCTTTTGCCTTTTATGGCTGTTCCACATCACAGCATCTTTCCCTAATTCTTCATTTACCTGGCCAACTCCTTTTGTTTTCCATGTCTCAGTTGGAGGAATTACCTTCCTTAAGTGGCTTTACCTACCTGTACCCACCCCTGGGGTTCTGCATCCCCTTATGTGCTCCCAAAACCTGTCCATTAAGGCATCTACCCTGAGTCACACTGGACTCTTTACTTATCTGACTCTCCCACTAGAAAGCTCCTTGACAACAGGGTCTGTGTTGTCTTCACTACTGGAGCATTGGTGGCGGTTGGTGTTTCAACTACTTCGTATAATCTCTCTATATAAGCCTCCTAAAAACATTTCCTGACAGTTACTGCTATTATTCCATTTAAACATGATGGAATGAGGCAAAATAAAAAAAGTAATTAACTTGAATATTCAAATTCACACAACTTGAGAAGTTGGTAGGATTTGATCCTGAACAATCTGACTCCAGAGTCTGAGTTCAATAAATATACTAGATGAACAAGTCTATGTGAGTGAGTATAAAGTCACAGGGGCCTAGGGGCATGGTGAGTGTACACACCACATGGTGAGTGTACACAATTAGGTGTGTTCTAAGCAGTTATACTGAAAGGTTGAGACAGTGATAAACCTGTTTCCAAAAGAGAAATGTGTTTGTGTTGGGTGGTTTGGGTGCAGAGAGAGAGAGAGAGAGAGACAGACAGAGTCACACACACACACAGAACATATTGTCAAAAGTTCAAACACACAAGAAAGATGCAAGATTATGACAAGTCAGTCAATGACATGTCTGGGATGGGCCCAGGGGTCAAGCCAGAAACATAAAATTATAGTACTGTGTCAAAGTCTTTTGAACCTCTTTGTCTTTTATATAAGAAGAGAGAACAAAAGGAAATGTCATAATCTACCTGTGGTTTAACTGGACCATTTGAAACTCCCTAGGTGACCTGGCAGGAGAAAAAGGATTTGAGAATTAGTAAGTCTCTGAATGGTTTATATTGTCAGTGGGTTAAATAAACAGCAGGCAGAATTCTCTATTTTATTTTTATTTTTTCTTTAAGTTTTTATTTAAAGTCCAGTTAGTTAACATGCAGTATAATATTAGTTTCAGGTGTAGAATCAGTGACTGAACACTTCCGTACAACACGTGGTGCTCATCACAAGTGCCTTCTTTAATCCCCATCACCTAAATGACCCATCCCCCTAGCCTCCCTTTGGGTAACCGTCAGATTGTTTTCTTTATTAAGAGTCTGTTTCTTTGATTTCCTTCCCCCCCCCCCATTCCCATTTGTTTTGCTTCTTAAATTCCACATTTGAGTGAAATCAGATGGTGTTTGTCTTTCTCTGCCTGACTTATTTCGCTTAGCATATTACTCCATAGCGCCATCCATTTCATTGCATATGGCAAGATTTTATTCATTACTCAGCCATAAAAAAAGAATTCCCTATTTTAAACCATATTTGAAGGCTACATAGATTGAACTTTTCTATTAGTTTTCTGTTGCTGCTATAATAGATTATAAATTTAGTGGTTTAAAACAAACAAACTTATTATCTTACAGACCTAATGGTCGGAAGTCTGAAAAGGATTTCAGTGGGCTGAAATTAAGTATATGGAAGGTTGCATTCCTTCTGAACACGTTAGAGGAGAATCTACTTCCAACTTCCAGAGGCTACCTGCCTTCCTTGGCTCCTGGCCCTTTACTCCATCTTCAAAGTCAGCAGCATAGCATCATCAGATCTCTCTCTTACTCTGACCTGTCTCCCTCTTATAAGGACCCCTGTGATTATATTCAGCCTACCTGGATAATCTAAAATAATCTCCCCATCTCAAGATCCTTAACTAAATCACATTTGCAATGTTACCATGTAAGGGAAAATATTCATGGGTTTCATCTTTGGAGACAGGAGGCACTATTCTATTACAATCATTAATAATCTCTAAGAAAAACATTATCTACCCAAAGGACACCCCCCATATGTTACCTCTGGTTGAAAACACTGTAGAAAATAAAACCAAAGATTCAGAATTTTTTTCAATCTTATAAGTTAAAAGGAAACTGCTCTTTATAAGAATTTAGTTGTAGGAAGGATGGAGGGGAGTCTTCCTCAGCCAGAAACTTGGAATGACCACATCTCAGTTCTGTACATATTAAAATGACTGGCTTTCTTTTATACATTAGTGTAGTGTACCCCACCACCACCCTGCCACAGTGTTCTGTGGTCAGAAGGGAGGATGACCTTTTGATACTCCAGGGACACAAGACCATTTGATGCTTGGCACAGGAGGTGAAGGTAGATTTTGTAGTTATAAATTAGCAAACTTCAAAAAGGTTAGCAGACTTCAAATTAGCAAACTTCAAAAAAGGTTATTTGAAAAAAAACCCACCAATGCCAGATCTTTCAAAAGGATCATAATATTTTCCCAGTAAAACATGAAAGATCTTTCTTTTACAAGAGATTTTAATGTTTTTCTTTTAAGTGTGTTGACTTGTATCCATGCCTTAATATGGAGGGGCTGGTCTTACTAGGAAATACATGTAAACTGGCTCATTTTTCTATATTTGAGAAATGACTCTGGTCCAGTCTAAAAAGACTCCACTTCATGTTGAAGTCTAAAATATTTTCCTGTTGTCCATCCACCAGATGAGGCCCTCGGTGAATGAAAAGGAGAAAGCTAGTTAAATGGGATGCTTTCCTCTGCACTCAACAGTGTCTCTGAAGAAGTTTGACAGGTTTCTCTTTGCTCTTTATGTTTTTGAAATTTTTCTCTGTTGAGGTATGAATGAAACCTAATGGACAAGGACTGAGTCTACAATGAGTGTGTTTTTATCCTTCCTAGATCTCAGGTTTCCATGACATGTGCTCCTTGATAATTCCTTTTTCATTCTCACATTGTCAGCCTTTTAATGACAGTCTCTGCAGCAGACTAAAAATGGAAGGAAGGTTACTGAATTTTGCTCCTTCCAAAAATAATTCATATATTGAAGCCCTAATCCTCAATGTGACTGCATTTGGAGATAGGACTTTAAAAGAGGTGATTGAGGTTAAAAGACATCATGGGCGGGGGCCGGGGGTGGGGTGCTAATTCAATAAGATTAGTGTTCTTATAAGAAGAGGCAGACACCAGGGAAGTATATACACAGAGGAAAGGCCACATGGGAACACAGCAAGAATGCAGCCATCTGTGGGCCAAGGAGAGAAGTTTCAGGAGAAACCAGTTCTTCTAGTACCTTGATCTTAGACTTCCTATTTCCAGAAATGTTTGTTGGTTAAGCCACCGTGTCTGTGGTATTTTGTAATGGCATCCCTTGAAAACTAATACAATCTCTTCTTTCTAGTCATGGGGATTGGAAACACTTGAGATGGTGGCCGCTTCCTTGGCCGGAGGCCCCACATCAGCACAGTAAAGACACAGCACCTGAAATGCGGGGCCTGTGATGAACATGTAACATCAGCAAACATTAACTTTGTAGTTTTGGAACACTAAGATTTGGGGGGGGGCTGCATATCCTGGATGCTGACTATGATTGTTATTATTTTCATCTTAAATACTAGAAAACAATGTTGATAGTTCAAGACAAACCTCTGGCCCCTAAACTAAAGCCTCCATTACTGTGCCATGCTGTCTATATAACAGTCGTCATTTACATGTTTTGTTTGTGGGGGAGGGAAAAAATATTTTGCTTCTATTCATCTCAGGTTCTCAGGCTGGGGCCCTGTATATTAGCCTGACAAAAGAAAGATTAACAAGAGAAAAACAAACAGAAGTTGACTAACATGTGCATTGTATGTACACATGGGAGCAGTCAGTGATGAGTAACTCAAGGGAGTAGTTAGAACTTGGGCTTATATAACATCTTAACAAAAGAGCAATGCATTTTTAGAGAAGTGATAAGACAGTGGAAAAGAACTTTGAGTTTCTAGAGCAGCAAATTGTGGGAAGGTAAATATATGGGGAAACTAATGGTAGATAAGGCCGAGTTTTAGTAAGATGGGTTAAGTAGATTCCTCTGGAATTGTCTCTGGAGGTTAATTTCTGCCCTTTCTGGTAGAGAAGGGAGGGGAGGCACCTTTGTAAATTTATGTCTTTTAAGCAGATATGGGAAGGACAGATTCTTATACCTGCTTCGTCTCAACCGCCTTCAGCTCAACTAATCAGTATACCAAAGCAGCATATTTTTTTAGATGGCATATTCTGCTACCCTTCAAGTTCTTTCAGGATCTGAGAATCCTAAAGATATAAAGGGAAAATCTGTTATGGAGAGAATAATTCAGGTTGCCAGCATTTGAAAGATAACTTAAAATAAAACAGCAGAGAACAGGTAAATTAAGAAGTCGGGGGAAAAAGCCAAAATTTGGTTTTGTGTTTGCTTCTTTTTCACATTTCAAAGAGAAGGTAACATTATTTGTGTCCTGGAGTTAGAATAAGGCTGTATTCAAATGCCCACTCTTCTGTGTAACACTGGATAAGTACTTAAACTCTCTGTTTTTTATTTCTTCCTCTTTAAAATGGTGATGATTAAAATAGTCCCATAGGTTTGTGTAGGAGAATTTAATTATATAATAAATGTACGAGTAGATGCTCTGTCATTTGCAGGTCCCTCCCCTAACACTATAGATGCTGAACAAGGGACCTTCAAGGGTTAAGTAATGCTCTTCTGAAAAGTTGTTCTTAAAATGGTCTCTGCTGCCCTCCTAGAATTCTGGAGGAAAGGGCCTTAAGTCCTTAAGTCCTGTCCCTGAGTGTTTTCCTGCAGAGAATGAAGTCATTATAAATTACGACAATTTTCTCTAAGTAGAGGCAAACACTGTGCTTTAAAAGGCACATTATGTCCTGCTCAACATCTCAGAGATTTCATGGAGATTGAATATAGAATGCCTGTCAGCTTTTTGCTTAGTCCAAATTCTTCCAAGTAGCAAAAGCCCCTGCTGTCTCAGTCCCTTAAGCCAGACCAAACTAACTTTTAAAAGAAGTTTCAGCTCCATTCACTCTTCCAATCTGGTGAGCTTATCCTCAAGCCAGCCTCTCTGCTGGGGAGGTGACAGAGCCAGGAAAGAATTAAGAATGAAAGAAAGAAAGAATTTTAGAATTGAACACTAAACTAGAAGACACACAAGAGTGAGTAAACACACAGTGCCTTAAGAGAAGTAAAAGGTGAAAAGGAGGAAGATGCTTACAATAAAAAAGAAACAAAGGAATAGAAAAAAGAGATTTGAGAAGGAAATATGACAAATCCTATAGACATGCAAGGAAGATTCAACATATTCAATCTGTAAAGAAGAAAATGAAAGCAAGGGAACCAGATAATATATAATTCATCAGGAAATCCTTATGATTTGAAACTACATATTGAAGGAGGACCATGTATACCTGAGACTAATCAACCCAGAATGACAAATACCCAAGACATATTCTAGTAACTTTTTCAGCTGAAAGGAAAAAGAAAAACAGCCACTCGATATCTAGGCAAGAAGAACATGTGATTTATAAGGACAAAATTTATATTATCTTCAGATTTTTCATTAGACACAAAGAAAATGGAGTAACATATTTAAAATATTCAAGGAAAAAGAATGTATACCAAAGATGTGATATACTTGAAAGCAAAACTTCCAGGTATAAAGAGAACTATAGGGGAGAAAAGACTTTACCTTCCTAGGTTTGG
The DNA here is from genome assembly GCA_028646535.1 of Procyon lotor. NCBI lineage: Eukaryota > Metazoa > Chordata > Mammalia > Carnivora > Procyonidae > Procyon > Procyon lotor. Next base: position 15,160 of record JAQQSY010000029.1, read on the forward strand.
TACCTGGGTTATGAAATAAACTGACAATAGGGAGTTAATGAGAAAATTAATGTAATAAATAAAAATTTATTAAATTTTTATATCACATGCACAGGAGTATTATGGGGGGGAGTGAATAGCCAAGAAGTCTGTAAGATTTGAGTTTATACGTCATTATAATAGGGAGGGGAGAGAGAAGATGTAGACAACTTATGGGGAAGCAAATGATTTTTAGGAAAGATGCATGAGCCCTTAGAATAATAGATGGGAGATATGATAGTTTATGGCAAAGTTTGAGTGTGGTATGGATTTCTAGTCTTCTATAGTACAAGTCTATCTTCCTTGGTTGATGAAACTCCAGGGGAGGGGATTTATGGGTTCCTTTTGGAATATCTGTAGATAAGAGGAGTTTAGAGAAGGCCTATCACTGCATTTGCTATTTTTCAAGTGTCTTCAGCTCAAAAGAATATACCAAAGCAGCATGATTTGGGGTGGCATGGCCTGAACTCTTTGAGTACAAACTCTTATAGACATATAAGAACTTAGGGAATTTTACTTCTAAGAGGAATTTACTAGAGAATAAGCTTCAAATCGCTAAACTGACTAGAGACACATGAGCTAATGGAGTGGCGGTAGGCATTAAGTATATACTTACTGAAAAATTAAGATTAAATAAGGGTCAAAATAGAGATAATATAGTATATTATGGCCATATGCAACAATGTAGGTGTAATAAAACTGTTAAAAGAAGTAAGGGATTGGGGTGCCTGTGTGGCTCAGTGGGTTAAAGCCTCTGCCTTTGCTCAGGTCATGATCTTAGGGTCCTGGGATCGAGCCCCACATTGGGCTCTCTGCTCAGCAGGGAGCCTGCTTCCCCCTCTCTCTCTGCCTGCCTCTCTGTTTACTTGTGATCTCTCTGTCAAATAAATAAATAAAATCTTAAAAAAAAAAAGTAAGGGATTAAATTGTATTCTGGATATAATTTATAACTTTGATTATACAGATTGCAAATAAATTTTCCTACTCTAAAAAAAAAGTGAGGGTAGAGTATGTAAAAAGTTTAAGTATTTTGAGCAATCACAATGGGTGGTAGTAGTATTAGTAATGTTACATATGTGTTCTTATGTATATAATGTAGTTAGAGTGAACAATTATGCAATATTCTAATTCTCTTACCTCCTGTGTCCTTGAGAACAAGGACTTTAGTGTGGAAATGGAGATATAGACATATTATAAAAGAGGTTATGATAAAACTCTGCAGTCCTGAAATTGAATTGGAAATCTCAGTAAGAGCCCATGAGGTACTTTATTTTATATCCTAACTCTGTCACTGAGAAGTCTTAGAAACAATGACCAATGCAGTGATAATGAGCATTCCTATTACCCAGAGTACAATATTAAAATACCATTGCCCACTAAAAGAAACCAGGGCTTCTTAAAATAATGGTTGATTCCTGGTTTCTGCCAGAAAATGTGCAAGTTTGGATCATTTTGTCAGAGCAAATAGCCAGGAAGTTATCAGAGACTACTGGGATTGTATCAAAAGGACTCAGGAGTCAACTGGAAGAGGCTGTCACTGCCCAAAATGGGGTAGAGGTTTAATAATAAGAAAAATCATAATTAGAAATACCTAATATTTAGTAATAAGAAAAAAACAATCAAATTTGCTGATATTCATAAATTCATTAGCGATGTTAAAAATAACTTGGCCACCTTTGCAGCATGGCAGAAAAGATGCTGTCATGTAATCAGATCTAGTAAACTGCCCAAAGAAAATAATCAAGATTTATCCTGCCTCTTTTAGATGAATGCACTAGTGGGTAAGCTGATAGTAAATAAATTTTCTTTACAAAATTATTTCATATAATAAATATAATAAAATTATGTAATTAGCACATAACCATTTTGTACCCCCCATTAATGGATGTAAGCATTGAATTTCAGTGGTTCTCTCATCAGAGATACCAGACCATTATGAGTCTCCTGATGAAAGAACAAGCCTCTGCCTAAGGCTTTGCCAAAGGAGTCAAACTAAAATCTGATCAAGCTTTTGGGTCCAGCCAGAGAACTTGAGCATGAACTTCACCATGAGCATGTAAATCAATAAAATCCAGACTGGGAAGCTCTATAGTTCAACTTGTCTGGGTTTTTCAACAAACATGTTTTAAGGAAAAGAAAAAGATGGAGGGGGAATCTGTAAAATAAGAAGAAATTTAATTTATCAAAATTGTGAAAAATGGGAAACAAAATACTAGTAAGGGTGCAGAGAAACAGGCTAACTGATGTACTGCAGGTGGGAATGTAAAATGGTATAATCACTCTGGAAAATAGTTTAATAATTTCTTCTAAAATTAAAAATTCACTAACCATATGACCCAGAAATTACATTCTTTTGCATTTATCTCAAAGAAATAAAAAGTTATGTTCACACAATCATCTGTACACAAATGTTCATAGCAGCTTTATTCATAATAACCACAAACTGGAAGAAACTTAAATGCTCTTTGATGGGTAAAGTGGTTAAATAAACTGATATAACTATAAGTGAAATACTACTCAACAATAAAACAGAATGTTACTATTATTACAGACAGCAATGTCAGTGGACCTCAAAGAAATTATGGTTTGTGAAAAATATATCATGTGTGGATCCATTGTGGAATATTCTTGAAAGAAATCATAGAGATGGAAAATAGATTAATAGTTGCCAGCATCAGAATTTGGGAGAGGACGAGAGGGTTGTGGCTATAAAGAGGTTACATAGGGGAGCCTTATAGTATTGGAACAGTTCTTCATCTTGAGTGTGGTGGTGGTTACACAAAGGTACACATGTGATAAAATTACATTTCACTATAAACACACACACAAGTAAGTGAATATATAATGAAATTCTAATAAGCTCTATGAAATGTGTCAATGGCAATTTCATGGAACCCATAGTGTACAGTAGTTGTGCAAATTGCTAATATTGGGAGATGAGGAGTGGGACCACCCTGTGCATTTTCCACAGCTTTCTGTGAATCTATAATTATTTCAGAAAAAAAGTTTAAAAATGGGTAAGGCTGGGGCACCTGAGTAAATCAATCGGTTAAGTGTCTGCCTTTAGCTAAGGTCATGATCCCAGGGTCCTGGGATTGAGTCTCCCATTGGGCTCCCTACTCAGCAGGGAGTTTACTTCTCCCTCTGCCCCTCCTCAGCACTCATGCGTTCTTTCCCTCTCTCCCTCTTTCTCTCTATAAACAAACAAATAAATAAAATAAATCTTTTTTAAAAATTGGCAACATTGTAATTAACAATGCACATTTGGGTGAGAATACCACAGTGAAGTGTAAGAGAGTGGTTACTATATAAGTTGTAATAAAGTGGATAGTTCTATCCACTATTAGGGAGGGAGGAAGGGAGGGGGTTGTAATCAGGATGGCACATGTGAAGGGGCTACTGACATGTTGGGTGAAGTACTATTTCTTTATTTAGGAAAGGGTTATAGGAGTTTACCTTATAATAATTTACCAAACTATGCATTTTTTGTGCAAGTGTTATATGTTGTGTATGTACGTGTATCTATACTTTCTCTAGATTTGCTTTTGTTTGTGGAGCAGAAGAAAAGGTGAATAGGGGCCGTTTAAGCACACACAGTAGATTGCTTTCAGCTAATACTAGACAGCTGCTGAAATTGGGAGGCTTAATGAACTGGTGCAGTGTTTTTAGGTTTATGTCTTTACATTAACAGGGAAAATCTCCAAGTGATCCAGGTTTCAGTAATGGAATGCATCCTGAATTGTTAAAATTAGACTATTTTGGTAGCAATGAACATAGACAACACAATGCCTCACCTTGAGAATGCATGTTTTTAAAGATACCAGAAAATCCATAGGTTTGGCTGTGGTGAATTATAATCTAATGAATTTGCCATTATCATAAATTATTAAGCTGGCACAAAATTGTAGCTAATTGGATTCCAAGGTCTATTAAAGCTTATAACCACTTATATTGATATTTTCAAGACCCTCTTAGATAAAGTGAGCATCTTTTATTATTTTGTGTGCGGGCTGCTGGAAGGATGAAATATCAGGACTCTTTTCTTTAAGGAAATGTCCCAGAATGCATTTGGTCTTCTCTCTCAACTTGCATCCGGATAAATGCTGGGATATATTACACTGACCTTTAAATGTGGCATTGTGGATTTGATGGCTGTCTCCCCACCTTAGCACTTCAAAGTTCCTGGTGGCAGAAAATGGCCAGGTTCAGAGTGGGCTCTAAATAAATGCTAACTAAATGGAGCCTATTATGTGCATCAGATTTTTCTCAAAGATTATTTTCTCGAAGATTATCTCAAAGATATTTCCTATAGCATTATTCAAAGAGCATTCTGCAAGATTTCCACATAGCAAAGGAGAAACATTTACCCAACGAATATGGTGTAAATGTTTTATCAAAGAAGGAATGCATTTTCAGAAGAGCTTTCCAATCAAAATAGGTGAGAACATGGATGTTACAGAGCAGGTGTAAGAACACAGTTTAAGAACACAGTCATTGGAGAATTCAGGATGAAAGCCTCAATTTGAAGATTTTACAGATATTGAGAGTGACAATTTCATGTTGAATATAAGAGTTAGTGTAGTTGCTAGGGCAATCCGGTGTGAATAGCGAGAAAAGAGAAGAGTTGTCTAGTAGTCTAGTCACCAGACTGGGGAACTTCAATGAATTGAGCACAGGGGAGTTAGTGGCACTCATGAATTTAGCAATCCTAAAAACTAGAGAATGCCTCCTGTGTTTTGTTCCAATCATTTGTTATTCTCCCCTTTCTCTCTCATCATCACCTACCTATGGAAAACCAGCTATTATCCCCCCTATATATCTCCACTTGGTTTTTAGATAGCAGTTGTGTCACTGTATCTTGAGTACATAGAGATTGCATGTCTAAAAGATATAATAGTAGTTTTAATAACACAGAGCTCAACTGAGGTTTAATTTCCTCTTTGGCACTTCAGTGTTCTTTCTGAATATTCTGCCATAGCTGTCTGAGGGAACAATATCAATTTTAACATGCCTTGATTTAGAATAAAGTACTTCTTATCAAGATTGTTCACCTACTTGTTATGAAGCAATTTGTGCAATCACTAAAATCATGAAATCTAATGATACAAATCTAATGGGGAATTTCACATATGGGCAGAATAAAGTCATCTCAGTGGGGATTTCTTGTTGGTTTAGAAAAGTGATGTTCTGTTTATATAAACCTAATATTTTCCCTTCCACATGGGTTTCTCTATTCATGAAAATTAACCCTTGGTTTAGAATAGATAAATACATTAAAAAAATAGATAAATCTATAGGAGAAAGACTTATTCTTCTGTATGATCTGCCTTTGGTGTTACTAAACACACGTGGTACTCAATCTTCAATTGATTATAATATGCAATGGGTAAATAGGCACTCTTATTTGTAATGATGTCATGGCTTATCACATGACAAAGCAGATGTGGATACACTGTCTTTTGTCCTCATCTGTCTGCCTGCTTTGTGTCTTCTTCCTCAATAAATGCCATTGTTATTGAATAAGCCTCTAATCCATACTTTGGAATTTTGCATTTCAACTTTCATGGCATTTCTATTACCATTTTCACATTCTGTACACAGGCACACCATTCTAGTCAATTCTAGCAATTTTCCCACCAGAAGCACATGAATTAACAAAATCTTCTTTTCTTGGCCCTGTAGAATATCATCTTTCAAACTCTGTACACACACACACACACACACACACACACACACACACACACGAGTCAGGCTTATTTGACTGATCTACATTCTGTCCTGAATGACAAAATGTTTAAACTAGTTTTTTTCTTTAATTAGAACAGTCATTGATTAACTCTTTGGCTACTAAAAACTCATCTTGGGGCACCTGGGTGGCTCAGTCAGGTAAGTGTCTGACTTTTGGTTTTGGCTCAGGTCATGGTCTCCCAGTCATGGGACTGAGCCCCATGTTGGCTCAACACTCAGTACAGTCTGCTTCAGATTCTTTCTCTCTCCCCCGTTGTCCTCCCTGCTCTTGCCTCTCTCTCAAATAAATAAATAAAATCTAAAAACAAAAGCAAAAAACCATCATCTTTCCTCCTTTGCTTGTATTGAGCTTTTCAAGCTATAGGAGGACAGAGCTATGCCTACTTGTCTTCTCCCTTGTCTCCATTATTTCCTCATGCCTGGCACAGTACCTAACATATATGACTATATTTTTGTTAAGGAATGAATGGAACAATGAATAATGATGAGAAGAAAGTTTGCTGACTTGCAATTTTTTTTTTCTTGTTCTCTCTCAAGTTCTACTCTCAAGTCTATGCTTTCTGTATTGTAGATCCCATTCAACCTCTTTTTTTTTTTAATTTTATTTATTTGAGAGAAAGCGTGAGAGAGAGAGAGAGAGAGATTGAGCTCACGCAAGCATGAGCAGGGGGGAGGGGCAGAGTGAGAGGGAGAAGCAGACTCCTCGCTGAGCAGGGATCCCGATGCAGGAGTTGATCCCAGGACCCTGAGACCATGACCTGAGCTGAAGGCAGACTCTTAACCAACTGGGCCACCCAGGAACCCCTCCATTCAACTTCTTAAGGTTGAATTCAACCTCTTTTTTCCATTAATGAATTTTATTGAATATTCTTCTTAACACCCAAGTTATTGCTGTATGCTCAGACTTATGCTGGATGCTAAAATTTGTCATGCTTGGTGTGCCTGTGAGATCATAATCCAAGCTCAGAAAGCTCAGGAGCCACTGAGTCTGGTATGCGATCAGATATAGAAGTATTTCTGGTTTTATATGATTGTATTTGGAAAATATATGTGGTATGATTTCAGTCTTCTTAAATTTGTAATATTTGTTATGTCTCTTTTTATGTGATGGAACTGGGGGATTCTTCTGTGTGTACTTGAAGAATATGTGTATTCTGTTTTTCTTGGATGGAATGTTTTATATATATATCTTTTAGAATCATGTATTCTGAAGTATACTTCAAATAAATAATGTTGTTGTTGAAAAAAACTTCAACTGAGAGTACTTGTTTAAAATAAAGTGTATCGGGGAGGTGCATGTGGGGATGGGTGAAATAGGTGAAAGGGATTAAGAGTACACTTATCATGATGAGCACTGAGTAATGATGTATAGAATTGTCAAATCACTATTTTGTACAACTGAAACTAATATAATTCTCTATATTAACTATTCTGGAATTAAAAGAAAAAACTTAATCAAAAAGTAAGTGAGTTTTCCCTTCCCTAAGTATAGTAATGTCTACTTTATTTGCTGTTATGTGGACAGATATACATGGATTCTACCTTCTCCCTCCATTGAGTTCCATAAAAGAAATAGAAATAAAGTCCCATAGCATTGAAAAAAAATAATGTTACCCTTACCTTACAAGTACAAAATGTTTTTTGCTTTATGCAGTATTGATAGAAATAATACCATTACATATTTCCCAGCAATCTTAACTTTAAAAACACCTGACTAGAACTAGCTTATCAGTTCTCCATCCAGAAATCTTAAAGGCAGAGAATCACATGAGTATTACTGTTGGAGGGATATGGGAAAAATAGCCATATGCAAACCTAAAACTATTTGACATCTCCTATTTTCACTTTAAAATTAGTGCAAACTTTGAACTCCATTTTAAAACCATGCATTTGCCATTCATGGAGTAAAATTGACATCCTGGGTATATTTGCCCTTATCTAAAGCTCCACATACCCCTAGCCTATTGCTGGCACACCCCCATTTGTGAAGTCCAGAAATAGGGTTTGTAAGTTTGAAAGATACTTAAACTTAGTGCAAAAAGAATTCTATCCCTAAACACTTAGGCTGTATTAAGGAAAATAAAATACAACTTATATGGTCAACTTAAGGGCTGTTCTTAGCATAGACATATACAGCTGTAAGATTTCAGAGAAGCAAAATTTACTTCAAAAAGGGGGAACTTCCAGGAAGTTTTCAAGAGGAAGCAACATTCCAGGCAGGTAAGAATCTTCCTTTATGTGTTCAGTGATAATATAAATTAGGATCTACTTTTTAGCTTCCTAAAAAACTAGTTTTCCTCCTAGTCTGTGATCACCTTTTTCACATCTTTTGATAATCTCATCTTTAATGAATTATTTTATTTGCTACAAGTCAGGAAACAGAATTAAGCTTATTTAATAATTGTTTTTTAAAGAAGGCTCTAAGTGAAGACTTTGAGGTAAAATGTGTGAGTTTAGGGGCTGTGTGAGAGGTGTTTGGGACACAGAAAACCAATTATCTAGGTATGGAGACGTGTTCCAATGTATAGAGTTTTCTGAGAGACCACGGCCTGATAATTGAAGTAATGCTGTGTTTATTATGTAATGATAACATGTACACTATAATGTATTATTACTCTTGTATTTCTGTTTCGAAAAACTTCTCTTTATCATTGTTTTATAATGATAAACATTAACTCATTTCAAGTTTTTGAGCACCTGATCTTAACTTGGGATTTTAATGATATGTTGATGTTGATGTTCCAAGAGGATTAAGTGTAGTGGGGATTGGTCTCTTAGAAAAGGGATGAGAGGGACAGATGGGGCAGGTTACACAGAACCATATGAAGTCCTGCCAGACCTGGAGGCTTAGGCTCTGTCAGGTACGTAAAGGGAAGCAAGAAGGGTTTCAAGCAAGTGACTGAACTAATGATGAACTAATGATGAAATTGGCATTTTAGGTTGTTCACTCTGGCACGCAATAAATCCTTAACTAAAGACAGTGCAAATAGGGAGGGTATGCTCTGGAGACAATTAGAAAATGGAATTGACAGAATTGAGTGACAACTGGAAATGAGTTTAGAGTGAGCGAGGAGAAGTTGTCTAGATATACATCCATGTTTTGAGTGGGCTAGAGAGAGATAATAAAAATTTAATAATAATGAAAATAACATTATTGACCATCTACTATGTGCCTGGTGCAAGACTGAATGCTTTACGTAAATTTTTAATCAAGTAGCATGACAATCCTTGGAATTTGGTATAATTAGTGTCTTCATCTTAACGATGATGAAACATTGCACAGCTAGAATGGCACAGAGGTGGGTGCCACAGGAATAACAAGTGAGATGTGATTGCTGTCCTTAGTAAGACACTTAAGGTATCTCTGTATGAATGGCCAGTACTTTATTGTACAAAGAATGCTTTTAAATAAGTTATTTTAGTAGATCCTCACATAATACTGGGGAGTAGGCATTGTTGTCATCATTTTACAAATGTTGAAACTGAGACCTAGAAAGAGTGAGTTTGTTGTCTAAGATGACACAGCAAGTGTATGACAAGTCTGGTTCAGGTAAGAAATCTGAATACTTTGCAGAGCACCAGAACTTCTTTATAGGCCTCATTGGTTAGTTATTGCCACTGCTCACACTATTGCATGTTCCATGTCATTCATGGGAAAAGAGTGGAGACGATAAATTTTAGATTCTGGAATCAGACTGTTTAGGTTGACATGCCATTTTTCTTGTAAGACCTTGGTCAAGTTCTATAATCTTTCTGAGTCTGTTTTCTTATCCAGGTAACGGGAATAATAATTGCAATTTTTGCTATTTTTATGGGGCTGCAGTCATAATTTTTTTTTAAAGATTTTATTTATTTGACAGAGAGAAACACAGCAAGAGAGGGAACACAAGCAGAGGGAATGGTAGTGGGAGAAGCAGGCTTCCCACAGAGCAGGGAGCCCGATGCGGGGCTCGATCCCAGGACTCCGGGATCATGACCCGAGCCGAAGGCAGCCGCTTAACAACTGAGCCACCCAGGTGCCCCTAATTTTTAAAGTAAAATTCAATAAATGTTAGTAGTGATAGCAGTAGTTCAAAGAAATGACATGACATTAAATATGGAAGGAAATGTTAAAATTTATAAAATTGCATTTGAAGTGCATTTTAAGGGATTTCAGAAGGTATAGAAGGAGCAGTACTGCGGTTATGGGATTAAGAGGGCACGTATTGCATGGAACACTGGGTGTGGTGCATGAACAATAAATCTTGTAACACTGAAAAAATAAAATAAACATACTTGGGGGAAAAAAGAATATTTTTAATCCTGGATATTATTTCTGTTTAGAGTTTATGAGTAGGAGAGTTAAATTATTGGAAATGTACTTAAAGAACAAGGTAACCCAGTGTAATGGTTCTGGTGAGAGTCCCTAAGGTCCCAACCATGGGTGATTTGGACAAGTCTGAGGTACTGCACAGCATGCTAGGAGAGCTCTTCCCAGCATGAATTTGGGTTGTTTCCCCACAGTATCACTTGGTGAAAAATAAGAAATGCAAATTCATTTTCCATTTGGAGTAGGAAAAAATCTAATCTGGACAGCATTTGCTACACTATAATGAAATACATTCCAGAATCAGATATAAATGATTTGGGAGTTTCATGATATTCTGATTGCCTGTACTTTGTTTTTATCCTTTGGCACAGGAAACCTGGAGTTGGTGTATGTATTCATTAATCCATCTTTGCTATTGTCTGCATTCTGAAAGGTGTTTATTTGATGGCCTGTACACATTTATGCTTGTGTGCATGTGAATTTTTCAGTTGATGCATGGTATCTAGGACTTTTTCCCCCCAGAATACAGAAATACATAAGATGTAAAAGTATCTGTACCCTAGTGGTTGTACTTAGTATTTCAGTCTCAGTTGAGTTTTCATGGTCGTCTAGCTGTTAAGCTGAATTAACTTTGAGTAGAGTGATTGCTTTAAAATTATTACTAATAATGTTTTAATTTTTCACATTGTAGATTGAATAGGAGTGGTTAGACTTTTTGTAATGAGCTGAGTATTTTATTTTATAATGATAAATTTAGAATGTCTCTGATCTAAAACTAGCAAAAGTTCTTGAGACCATGCATAATCTTAGGGAAAAGAGAAAGGGGATGTTTAAGCCTAAGTGGTATTTTCCAACATAAATACCTCTGACAATCCTGGATCCACTGGGGCCATCCAGTGCATCTGCATGAAGTTGTAGGTGCTTATTCACTTTAGGGCAAGGGGCTGACATGGATGGTATGGTAGTAGGTATACCCTTCCAGATGAGAGTATCCTTCCTCACTTCTACTCCATGAGAATCTCAGGGTCTGAAATCAGCTCATATCTAAGGTGACCAATGACATAAACAGTCATAACTGGGTTTTTACTCAATACGTTTCTCTTTGGCATCTGTTCAGATGCGCTCAGGTGTTTGGCACTCTCAGAATTGGCAGTCAAAAGCTATTTTATGTCCTAATGCCTACGAACATAGCCTGATTGGTCAAATAAGAATAAAGAATGAGCTAGCACAACAATTCACACACATCATATCTTATATAGATAAGTTTGTAAGTTTTACTATGTATGAGGTAGCAAATAAAAGTACCACTGAGAACTGGCATAGTGAGGCCTGGAACCACCTCACTCAGTGATTGTCACTGTAAAATCAAGCCCCTCTGTATCTTTTCGGACATTCAAAATGTGCATAAAGTGCTAGAAACAAGCAAATCTCTTTTTAAGTCTACTACCTCATTTATGCTTCATGTGCCCATAACTTACCTGAATGAATCCTTTAAATGAGCTGCTGATGTCCTATTAGCCGCTTTTTTCCTCCCAAAGAAATTCATGTTCAGCTCAAGATAACTTCCTGTGTGAAATTTACAGGTCTGTCAGCCATAAAAACCATTAATGCATAATACATAAACAAAATGTATGCTCTTTTTCAAAAAAAAAAAAAGACAGAAAAAAAAAAGAAATTTAGTCTCTGCTTTCCAATGGAGAAAACATGAATCTTACATTTTTATTTTTGATGCCGTTTTGCCTTTAAATATATGCGATAACTGTTAATGCCCATATTCACAGCAGGAGTAGAAGGGAAATGACAGTAAATTGTAAAGCACATTTACATTATAACAAGGCCCATGGAAGCATTGTAATTCACATAGTTATTTCAACAGAGGTTGGACTCCCTCCAATTTAATTTTCTGAAGTTGGGCTGTGCAGCTGGGTCATTCCTGGTCTAATCTGGGAAATGTATCTCTTAAGGCTGTGGATCAGAATGCCAGCCTCCCAGCTGTCACCAAGGAGCATCATTTACAGCCACTGAGATCTGAGGGCAAAGCATCAGAATCACTTTATGTGGACACAGCAGCCTAGCTAGCTTCATAAATTCCGTTGCAAAGAGCAATAATCAATATTTCATGTTTAATGATGCAGAGCTAAAATTAGTATAGATTTTGTGTCTTCTACTTTTCCAAATTATGCAAACACTAGTAACCCCTTTTTTAGTGCCCTTATTACATTTCCATTAAAAAAAGACCAATGGACAGGGGCATAAGGAAGATTGGTGATGTTTAATTGAATGATAGAATAGTCAAAAGTGTCAAAAGTAATTTTGGCTCTTAACTTTTGTAAAGTAGTTACCTTTAGGTTACCTTTAGGTTAACATGAAATTATTTCCAGCACAAAAGAATGATGTATATAAGTGGCACAGGCCTTGTCACCCATAGCTACACAATGAAGTAAATTGCAGATTGTTTCCATGTTTTAAGTTACTTTAAATGCTCTGGGATATACTGGGAATAAAATGGCCAAGGTATAAGTCAGAAAAGTTAAAGTTTGGTGTTTAGATATAAGTGTACTTTAGAGAGAAAATAATTTTGAATGAATTTCTTAAACTTGTTCAAAGGACATACCCTGCTTGTTTAAAAAGTAGAAGTGGCAAGGACAGAAAAAGAATAAAAGAACAATATTTTATTATTGGGCAGATTAAGGGGCTGACCAAGTAGCCACAAAGATGAGCTGACCTAACCTTTTAGTTATTATATTCTCCTGTCTTTGGTAGGAGAAAAACTAGCAGGAGTATGGTAGGAGGGACAACCAGACACAAAAGGACAAAATCTAGCATCTGCCATCTAGTCTAACAGTTTACATCCAAGTTACTTTAGAACAACTCTTCTGATGTTGGGAAGCATAGGCTTTGGCAAATAATCAATTATGCCCCTAACTGTACAGCCTTCATTTTACAGCCTCCTGTAACACAAGTTTTATTTGGGAAAATGGGATTAAGGATATGGAATACTATATGTCTTGTTTGTGCTTGAATAATTCAAGCAAAAGCAAAGTTAAGATCTTTGAGGCATGTCAGCCAGAGTCCAGTAAGAAGGCATAGGACTCATTTGAAAGGGTGATTGAAAGAGTTAATGGAGTGGTTACATAGGTACGGGCAGGGTGTAAGGAAAATCAAAAGGGATGGTGATACATCTGGGTCTGTGGATAGCTAGAAAGGGCAACAATAAGTAAGGGAAAGGAAAGAAAGGAAGAAAAGGAAAGAAAGACCTTTGAAGGGGCAAGAAATGGGAGCGGTTATGGGACTATGGAAAAAACCACCTTTTGGGAGAGGCCACCCCATGGAACCTGTGGCCTCTAGTAACACCAATCTGAGCTTTGATAAGAGACAGGAGAAAAGAGAATAAATACTCCAACTTCTCTCTTCTGCTAACCTCTGATTTTGTGCAGTGCCTCCCACTGCTCAAATCCTATCCAAGGCCACAGGACAAAGGGGCCTGGTTGATACAGCTCAAAAGTTTGAGCCTCCCAGAACTCAGAGGAGAGTGGGGATGAGTCAAGAGTATGAATAGGGAGATGTTGGTCAAGCAGAACAAAGTTTCAGTTATGCAAGATAAGTAAATTTTAGAGATCCAGTGAATAACAATGTATGGTTAACAATACTGTAGTGTATACTTGAAATTTGCTAAAGGATAGATCTGAAGTGTTTTTACCCCACCAAAAAGCAAAAAAAAAAAATATAAATAAAAGAGAAGGGAGAAAAGGGAAAAAGGAAGGGAAGGAGGGAAGGAAGAAGGGAGGAAGGAAGGAAAGAAAGAAGAAAGGGTAACTGTAATGTGATGGATATGTTAATTAGCTTGATTATGGTGATTATTTCACAATGTTTATGTATAACAAATCATTAAGTAGTATACCTTAAATATATATAATTTTAAATTGTCAATTATACCTCAATAAATCTGGAAAAATATAATGTTAAATAAAAAAAAAGTTATTGAATGATTTAAAAAAGTTTATTGGGAGAGGTAGAGAAGAATCAGCAGAGGACATACAATTTCTTGGGATTTTTAGGGACATTAAGCTACTAAGATTTCTTTTTCACTTCAGTTAGAACAATGCATTCAATTCATTTATCATTCATTTATTCAACAGATATTTATTAAGCACCTCCTAAATGCCTTATTGGGGAATAGACATCCCAGTGTGAGCAAGTCAGCATCCCTAACTTCAAAGATCTTAGTGGTGGGATGGCAAGGGGCATCAGGTAGAGAGGTAATGCCTAAATAGGGATCACCATGGTTTGCTAAGGAAGCAAAGTATGATATCTGACTTCCCTGTTGAGTTCCAAAAGCTTCTATGAAGAAGAATAATGTTGGGGGCTTCCTAAAGGAAGAGTGGGAGTGGTCGAGTAGAATAATTGGGGACACACTGTTATTGAATGTCCAGTAAGAGCGGATGTGAGTTCCAGGATTATGTGAAGTTTCATATGACCAGACTTAGGGAGGGAGTGTGTGGGGCAGGGCATATGAGATGGAGTGGGAGAGACAGCTGGGCCCTGTTGCACCAGACCTTGACTGAGGAATTTGGATTCTATCCTCAAAGCACTGGGGAGCTACTGTTGGTTTCTAGTAGGGAAATGACATTGCCAGATACGAAATCAGAGGCAAAAAGGACTAGTGGGAGAAACCAGTGATGGGAATGACCAGTTTGTATATGCTTTTAATGGTAACTGAAGCAAAACTTTCTCAAAAAGTGAAACTCCAAGTGAAGATTTGTTGAGCAAGCAACTTCCTTATCTAACATGTCCAAGAAAATGAGGACAGGGTTTGGAAATTCCAGGCCAATTGAATTGAAGTGCTTTTGTATAGTTAGCTTAAATAACCAAATGATGAAATCAATCCTCCAAATTGTCAGCAGAACAGCTGTTCAGAAAGCTCTTGTTAGTCATTGACCTTATGTTTAATATGATTTCCTAGAACGTGGATAGTCAGATTGAATAAAGTACTGCATCAAAGCCCTCCCCACGCAGCAAGCTCTCTGCAGTGAAAGAATCAAGGAAAGGAGAGTGGCTGGCATGGAGTGCAAACGCCCTTTATGTCCTGCCCCCCAAATCCCCGGGGAAAAAGAAAAGAAGAAAGCACGCCACAGGCACATCTTAGAGAAGAAAGTGCTGCGACTACTAACAGCTCAGTCTCTTTCCTAATCATAATCCAGGGGGTAAAAAAGAACAAGTTTATGACCTAAGAATCCTCCTTTGGTTTTCAAGAATAACTACGAATTCTTATTCAGTCTGTTTCCTGTCTAATAGCTGCTTCATCTATTGCTTGTGTCACTGGAAGTGGGATGGGATATGATGAAGGACTAGACGGGAGGGTTGGAGGTTTGGGAGAAAATAGAGCATAAATATGGAGACTTGTTCTTAGAATAAGAAACCCCAGTGTCTGTCGTGCTGAAGAGTTAGTTTTACCTTGAAAATAAAAAGCCAGGCATAGAAGTGAAAAGGATGTTCTGTCAGTCTATCTACCTGCTTACCTACCCATTGATCATCTTTATCTCTCTTACCCATTTATCATACATGTACTCTGCTGCTATCCTGCTGGCTTCCACTTACTGTGAAAAGCACACATGTAAAAGAGTTAAAATAAAAATAAAGACTCTCACACACCATATAGTGAGAGAACAGGGTATAATTGTACTAACAGCATGGAAAAAGTAGTTCTAACAACTGAGCATTTAATTTAGCTTAAGCTTTAAGGCAAAATAAACAACCTCCGTAAGACTTAGAAATTGTTTTGTTGATGAAGAGAAGTGCAATATTGTATCATAAGGGGAAAATATCCCCTCGTAGTAAATCCTAAAATTTTATTCTTTTATATGAGAGAACCTGTAGCAAAACATACAGTGTCTTATAGAGCAGTTTTGCAGAAGATGCAGAATTATTCTTCATATGACATTTGTTATATGAGTATTGGATATAAAAGCAGCAGTATTTAATAAAAAGGAACTGGAGACCATGACCTGCTTTATTCATTATTCTTCTGAATAACACATGTTTTAAGAAACTGACAAAACTAAACAAAATAAACAAGAACTGCCCGGTTCTGAACTTTTATAGTTCCATGCCTCATTTAAGTTAGGGTTTTGTATATAGTAGCCCTAGGTTATGGCTCATACTGTCACTTCTGAGTTTGGATTCTTTCAACTGAAAGAAAATAGAGATCTTAACCAAAAGTGCCTTAAGCAAATGAGAGAATCTATTGGCTCATGAAACTGAAAAGTCCATCAGTATGCTGGTTTCCAGCTCCAGTTTGACTGAGAGGTTCACAGCATCACTAGGGCATTGGTTCCTTAGCTGTTTTCCTTGGCTTCCATCCTTTCCTGCTATGCTATCTTTTTCTTCCAATTAGTAACTCTTACCATAGACAATATTTGCATCTGTTCCAGGGTTCTTCACACTTCAAAATCCTTATACTCTAGAATTCAAAGGGAAAAAAATAGAAGTGCTTCCCTAGGTACCAAAGTGAAGTTTAAACAATAAACATTGGTTGAGCAACTAATTATAAAATGTAATGCTTAGTAAAAAAAAAAAAAAAAAATGTAATGCTTAGTGAATTAAATCAGACACAAAAGAAGAGATAATTTTATATGAAGTTCTAGAATAAGCCAAATTAATCTATGATGATAGAAATTAGAACAGGAGAGGGGAATTGAGAGAGAAGAATTGCGGGGCACCTGAGTGACTCAGTGGGTTGAAGCCTCTGCCTTCAGCTCAGGTCATGATCTCAGGGTCCTGGGATCGAGCCCCACATTGGGCTCTCTGCTCAGAAGAGAGCCTGCTTCCCTCTCTCTTTCTGCCTGCCTCTCTGTTTACTTGTGATCTCTCTGTCAAAAAATAAAATCTTTAAAAAGAGAGAGAGAGAGAAGAATTGGAAAGAAACTCTCTAGAGAGAAATGTTCTTTACTTCATTTTTGATGGTGGTTCTGCCAGTGTATGCATTTGTCAAAAGTTGTATGTTTATGGTATGTGCATTTCATGCACTTAAAAATGAAAGCCTAGGTACTAAAAGGTCATGCTGGCTGATGTAAGGAGAATTGACGGAAGTGGGCTAATATGGGAAACAGAGATAGGAGACTCCTAGTTGGCTTAGACCACACTGAGAAGCAGAAGTAAGTTCTGGATATATTTTGAAATTGAATCAACAAGATTAGCTGATTGTGTGTTGTGAGAGAAACAAAGGGATAAAGCCTGACTTCTAGGTTTTAGCTCTGCATATGTAGGTAAATAGTGATGCCATTTGCTAAAATGAGGAAGAAGTGGTGAAGAAGGAGTTTGGGGTGGGAGGGTGGAGGCAAGGAAATCAAGACTTTGGTTTTGAACTCGAGATGCCCATTGGACATGCATCTCGAGCTGTCAAGTAAGGAAGTAGTGTAGAAGGGAGGAGTTCAGAGGAGAGGTCAGGTACAAATATAAATTTAAAGCCATAGGACTGGATAAGACCTCCTAAGGAGTGAGGATTGGTAGGGAAGAGGACAGACGCCTAGGATAAACTGCTGGCATATTTCCATGGGAGCGAAGATTTTGTAGGAGTGAGGAGGATCTGGGAGAATCAGTGAGGAGAAGAAGGGGTCCCATA
The DNA here is from genome assembly GCA_028646535.1 of Procyon lotor. Classification (NCBI taxonomy): domain Eukaryota; kingdom Metazoa; phylum Chordata; class Mammalia; order Carnivora; family Procyonidae; genus Procyon; species Procyon lotor. The sequence goes on from JAQQSY010000029.1 coordinate 32,856, forward strand.
CCTCCTTTAGAGTGTGCTGGGTGTAGCAGGTGGGATAGAAATGACCACCTTTTAAGCGGACCGCAGGGGAAATGGTGTGTTCAGGGACTCAGCCGAGTTTGTCATCAGTGAAGTCCTCTATATCCTAAAACTCTTTTCTAAATGGTACTTTGATCTTCTTGCTCTAACAAAAACAGCTATTCCCAGAACAGTGAGGCAGGGTACAGTCAGAATCAGTTGAAGGGAATGTTCAAAGAAGTTGAGGAGATAGAGGATTTTGCTAATGATAGACTATGAATTCCAAAGGGCTCAGTGGAAAGGTTGGAGGGATTGGGGAGAGGTGAGTGACAGGTCAAATTCTGAGATGCACAATGCAGTAAAAAGTTAAAGAAATTGAGTAATGGGAGATGGCCTAGGAGACTTGGAGGTCTGGTAGCTTAGAAACACGTTGAGACTAGTCCTGATGGTCTTGTAGTGACAAATATATGTAATTGGGGCTTCCTCTTGGCACTTTAGCAGTTTTTGTGAAGAGGCAAGTAGTGGCTTCTGTTATATCTCTGAACCAATTGCTGTGGCCTGAAGAACAGGATTACAGAGAATATGGATGCCTGAAATGCAGAGAAGGTGTGTGTGTGTGTGTGTGTGTGTGTGTGTGTGTGTGTGTGTGCGCGCGCGCGTGTGCATTTCTGAGCACTGTGACTCAGGGACGAGGTTACCTAGAGTTACCAAAAGACAGGAGGGGATAATTCCTGGATGGCAAAACCCAGCACACGCTCATTAGAGCCCTTTACCCAGCAACCAACAAACATAATACTGTTGACAGAGTAAATTTGGGAAGAGCATGAGTGGATCCATATAAACACATCCCCACTCTGGGAAAATAACAGGAAGCATTATCTTTAGTGGCATAAAAAAATCACACAATTTGAGTGGCAGTATTGTATTCTAATTTGATCAAGGATCAAATTTTATTGTATGTTTGAGCACTTATCCATTGCAAAGTCCAGAACTCTCAGCAGTGTGTTATCTCAATTTTGCAAACATCTGTACTCAAATATTATTACCCACAAGTACATGGGGTCGATTTGTAAGATACTTCTTTTCTTTTTCACAGGAAGAAATGAAAAGATTGCAGAATCCTTTAGAACAAGTTAATGATGGAAAATATTTACTTGGAAAGTAAGTAAAAAATACCAAAGGAAATTATATTATGTTTGAGGTTAAACAGCTTGCAAGAAAAATAAAAGTACCTGGCAAGGCAAAAATGAATAAGTAAATGCCACAGTTTCTTACAATATCACTGTAGTCAGGACCCAGAAATATTATCTAACTGTTCATTTGAGATACAGATAGATTTATGGCTAGTTGAGCTATGATACACAAGCTGTACTGATTAACAGAATAACATGAGGCATGGAGATGTGGTGCTGTGTCTGAGGGCTTAAAACTGAACAGCCCTGCCCTGTGTTTGGCTTTTAATCAATGACGTGTATGGAAGGCAGTCATAAAATTTGCAAAAAGCACAAAGGTAACAGAGCAATAGAATGAACATTAAAAATAATATTACAGAATGGAACAAAACTGCACTGAAAAAACACACAAGAAAGAAATGAAATTTAACAGGGATACAAGTGAATTTTTCATTTAGATTTTTTAAAAATTGTGCAATTAGAGCATGTGAGGGATATATTCTGATTTCAGTTTGTGAATAGATGCTTAGAAGTCTTATTTGATTTTAACACGAGACCATGATTTTATATGGCTTCTAAAAATATTACCACAACATTAGACTGATCAATAGCCACGCATTGTCAAGATAAAAGAAAAAATGAACTATCATTTACCAAGCATTTGCAATATCTTCCATATTAGTGAATGCTTACAGATGTTTCCTCATAGAATTCTGATTACAGACTTTAACATAGGTACTGTTTTCATTTTATTGACAGGGAAAGAGGCTCAGAGAGCTTTCAGCACTTTTCTAAGTACATGTAGCTAAGAGTAGTGAGGATGAGAATTTGGATGCCACCAGTGCTCTCAATCACTGGCTAAGTCCCAGTACAAAGCCCATGTGGGTGTTACCAGTGGCTCTGGTCTTCACATATAAAAAAAGCACATCAAGGGGCACCTGGATGGCTCTGTCAGTTAATCGTCCAACTCTTGATTTTGGCTCAGGTCTTGATCTCAGGATCTGTGAGATCAAGGCCCTCCTCGGGCTCCACCCTGGGCATGGGTCCTGCTTAAAATTCTTTCTCTCCCTCACCCTTGCTCTCTCCTACTCACGTGCTTCCAATCTCTCTCTGTCTTTCTAAAATAACATGAAATAAAATAAAAACCACATAGACCTTCCCAAAAGCATCAGAGGAGGTCAATTAAAACTATGAAGATTCTGGAATCATGTGAAACTATTACAAAGTGCTGAGTATGGGTATTTGGAGAAAAAAAATCTCAGAGGGAACATAATGGCTTTCCTTAAACATTTTAAGGAATTTTCCTATCAAAAGGGGGCTAAATTGCTCTTCTTGCTCTAGAGAGCATAACAAGAATCAGTGAGCAGGACTTATGGAGAGACAGGTTTGTGGCTCAGAAAAAGAATAATTTTGTAAAAATGCTGCCTGCCCAACAGAATGGACTTCTTTGTTAAGGAGTGAGGTGACAGATACTAGAAGTTTCCAAGAGTGAAATGCCCATCCATCTGACTTGCTATTGAAAGCATTCCTAAAAATGAGAAATATTGGATGTGATTTCTCTTTCTGATTTTATCCTAGCATTGTGAGTCTGGACAAATTATTTAACCCCCTAGAACCCAGCTTCCTCATCTTTAAAAATGAAGATAGTAACACTGACTTGACATTCTTAGTGAGAGCATTAAATAAGACCTGAACAATAGCACAGTGTCTTCAATGTCAGCTCCTTCTCTTTCCATCCTGGTGGTGGTTTGGACTAGACACTTTCAGGTTCATTTTATCTCCATGATTCTAAGAACTTGCCATATTATCACTTGAAGGACAGTTTCAGTCCTTTGATTAAATGAAGTTTCTGGGTTATCTTCAGATTTAATTTACCCTTATCATGTCTACTCTTATTAATATGAATAACTAAGAATAAATTAGTTCAGTTCCCACCCACCCCCCCACTGGCACCATTAGCAATATATAAACAATAATAATTAAAAAGTTTTTGGCTGTGTAACTAGAAAGATTTTCCTCTATGGAGATTAGTGTGGTAATGACATTAGATCAGTGGTTCTTCATCCTGGAAGCCCTTAGAATCACCTGGGAGTTAATAAAAATGGCATGAGCCTTGGCATAACCTCCACCCTAGACACATTGAATCTGAATGGCTGGGGATGAAGTCCTTAATTGAGTATTTCTTCAAAGCTGACTTCATGTGACTCAAATGAGGAGCTGGGGATGAGAACTAGTGGTCTTGGTGCATTTTAGATTCCTTTTGGTTATTCAATAATCTCATGTAGCTTAATTCTTTTAGGACACACTTTCTCTGTGATTTTCAGCCCTTTTGACACACAGCCACCAAGCCAACAATCAAGAAAGAATTCTTGAGACATTTTTGATGTAAAAAAGTGTTTTTATTAAAGCATGGGAACAAGACTGATGAGCAGAAAGAGCTGCTGTGATTTTTTTTTAAAGATTTTATTTATTTATTTGACAGAGAGATCACAAGTAGGCAGAGAGGCAGGCAGAGAGAGAGGGGGAAGCAGGCTCCCTGCTGAGCAGAGAGCCCCATGTGGGGTTCAATCCCAGGACCCTGAGATCCTGACCTGAGCCGAAGGCAGAGGCTTTAAGCCACTGAGCCACCCAGGTGCCCCTGCACTGTGATCTTGAGGAGCGATTGATTATATACTTTTAGGTTGTGGGGGGATGGTAGAGATAAAGTCTCTAAGTGGATTTCCATATGCTAAAGAAGACTTAACAGGATCCTGGAGGTCTGGCTGTTCTCAAACTAAGGTTGCTTTTAGTCTCTAGCAAAACATCAACACAGCCAGGAGTTCCTTGAGGAATATCACACTCTGCGTGTCTTAGGTATTTGTCAATAACCTGCAAGTTGTAAGGAAATTTAACTTTATCTACATTTCTCTTGCCTTTGTTCTCCTCATCACTTTTATCTATTACATTTGGTTATGTTGGTATTTCATTATTGATTTTAATACTAGAAGTGAACTCCAGAAGTTTTTTCCTTGCTAATTGACCACAACTCTGGTTAAACTTCTCACTAATACCAGCATGTATCTTTCCCAGCTCTTTGCTCTCAGGAAGATTTGTGAAGATTGACGGCAGATAATGTGTGCTTCTGCCTCCTCCTTCCTCCCCTATTCTTTCCTTGTTATCCAGAAGCCTGGGGAAGCTAAAAGCTTCTGAAAATGGCCAATCGGCCTTGCATGCTTATTTTTCCTTATCATGATTGAGGAATTCCAGAGATGGGAATTAAAGTCTCCCCTGAAAAGCACACAGGCCTGTGGGGTAAGCTTCCCTTTCATGTTTGTCCAGGACAGAGAGAAAACAATGGCTCCCAGCCCTAACAACCTATACCCATTTGCCTGGAATTCTGGAGATTTTCCTGGTTGGCTCTGGGGCAGGACTGTGTCCTTGAAAGCTGTCAGACTTGATTGAAAAAGTGGTGTACTTTGAGTGAGCAGTCCGGCATTTCATTATAGCTGTAGCTGACTTAGGTGCTGATGTAAATCATCTCAGCTACTTGAAATGACCGTAAGTTAAGTGATAGTGGTGTCATAGCAGTTGATCAGTTATTCCCCCTTGGAACATTACATTTATTCTGAATGCTCAACAGGGTTTTGTGGTAGACAGTGTGAACGGAGGGCAAGCTGCCGCTCTGTTCCACTGGAGACTATATGCAGGGCCGGTCCAGGGTATTGTATACACGTACATGCACACACTCAGTAAAGCTTCCTGTGTGCCCATAGACAGGAGAGTAATTAGTAAGGCCATTAATTATGAGCCTGCTTATGACTGTATTGTTTTTGATAATCATTTATTAATTTAAATAAGACCCAGGGTGACTGCTATTTGTTGTAAATACTGAATCAGGCTGGCTTTCTGGTGGGAAATGTGTGATTGCTAGTCACCACATTCACCTCACAAATCATCATTTTATTACCCACAGGTGATTAGTGATGGAATGAGCTAAAGCTATCCAATTAAACCTACAGGTATTCATAGTTTAGAGTTTGTTGAGGTTGTAGAAATCATAATCCCAAATTAGCAAATTTATTAATACTATAACTTTTTTCTTTTTATGAAAACTTGAGCTTTGCCTTTGGTTGCTGCGCAACTACAAGTCCACAACACCTCTCTATTGCCTAGTTTGCTAATATGCTATTAAGGGGTTTAATTAACAAAATCTTAAAGTCTCTTCACTATAAGGCTGTTGTCCCTACAAGATCACAGACTTGTAAAAACAAGACTTTTCATGCCCATCAACCCTGGATTAGGTCCCTCTGTGTTTCCCCTATAATAACGTCCATCACACTTGTAATTATTTGTTTAATAGCCGTCATCTCCTAGGTTGTAAAACCATAGAACATGGACCATGTCTGGTGTTTTGACCATTATATCATTTGTGTTCTGCATCATTTCTGACACATAGAAGACACACAATACATTTATGAGTGAGTGAATAAGGATGAATCAATAATGGACCCCGAATAGGAATGGTGCAGAGCAAACAAGAGTGTTTTTTTCCCTTACCTCTCCACATCCCAGCTGGGCAATCACAAAGCTATATTGTACTGATGGCACCATCTACCGGCCACATAGGAATTTATCTAATCTACTATGTGTTTCCCCATCTCTTGGTTATTTCTTTTGAAAGAGGAGAAAAATCCTAGATAACTTAAGCACCTTTTTTTTCTTTTCTTTTCTAAAACCATAATCCTGGTCCTTATTATCAGACCAATTTGAATACCTTCCTAAATACTTTCCCTCACTTCTCCTTTCTCACTCCTACCAAAAATCACCCTTAAGCATCCCATTCAAGTTTCCCCACCCCAAATGCTTGAATGTTTCCCTGCAGCAATGTTTTTCACACTGTAGATAACAATCCACTGATGGTTTGCTAAATCAATTTGATGGATCACTCCTGAAATATAATTTTAAAAATCTGAAATATAATAAAAGATATCAGCATACATTACATGTAGTTGGGGAAATAATATTCCCTGAAACTTTTGTTTCATTTTAAACACACACACACGCGCGCGCACACACACACACCCTTAGCACATGCATGTAATGGATCAGAATGCCAAATATTTGACCTATGAAAACCACAGGCAGTATGATTAAGTTTAGTAAGTATGATATTAAAATCCTTCAAGCAGTGTTTTGTGGTTGTGAGACTCGAGTTTTAATGTGGCTTCTGCTGTATGGTGACGTGAACATAATCTCTTTGAGCTTCAGATTTCTCAGCTGTACAATGGGGGAAATAATTGGTAGAGGCTACTGAGAGAATTGAATAAGATAATACGTGTATAATAACTATGACAGTGTTTTATATATAATTTGTGGCCAATGACTATTGGTTTTCTGCTTAGCCAAACTTATTTCCTACTCTTATCCTCCACTTTCACCAAATTACTCTTTATTGTCTAAAAATAGCCCGAAGATTCACAGACATGTACCCTGGGGCAAATAATACATTATATGTTAATAAAAAAAAAAATAAAAAAATAAAAAAAAATAAAAAATAAAAAAAAAAAATAGCCTGACTTTTATCATCCCTAATTCTTTGCTTTAATAGCTCTCCCATAGGTATTACCTTTCACATCTCAACTTACCTAATTCCTGTCCATTCTTCAAAACCCACATCAACTACCACCATCTCCATGAAATCTTCCTTGATCATTGTAGCACCCAGTGATTGCCTAATAAGCCCAGAGGAGCAGTGATCCTATATCTATAGACCCCTGCCAGGAGTTTTCCAGGGCAGAGATTCATGCTTTTCACATAATGAGAGCTCTGCAAAAGCTTACAGAATGAAAGAAGGCAGTGGCAGTGGTGCCATTGGGGTGAGAATGAATGAGATCCTCTCTACAACTTGGACAATGCCATAGGATTTGTAACACTCTCCTTATATTTCTCCCACTGAAATGGCCCAATATTTTATTTTCCTCTTTGCTTAAAGGAAATGACTTTCATGCCTTAAATATGAATGTTGAACTGAGAAGTAAAAATCGAAAGAACAGAAAAGGTAAAAGGCAAAACAATATTTTCTTTTTTTGGTATGGTTATTTATCCATTATCCATCAATAGCAACCTTTCAGCTTCTTTGAATTAATTAAAATGGACAAAATTTGATGTATATCTGCTTTTTCAAATAAATATAAATTAGCAGTTTTATTGCTAGGTAGGTTGTCTAGATTCAGCTATATTGAGGCGTTATTTCTGTTTCTAGTCACCAGCTGGCCATGGATATGGAGAATAATATTGAAAAGTATCACCTCAATCTACAGCCCCTGGAATCAAAGGTGAAAATGTAAGTTATTTCAAAGTTTACATTAAAGCATTAATTTTACAGTTCTTGTTTTATGAACTTCTAGGCTACTCTGGAATTTGGGAGTACAAGAATTAAGTATTTAGGGGCGCCTGGGTGGCTCAGTCGTTAAGCGTCTGCCTTCGGCCCAGGTCAGATCCCAGGGGCCTGGGATGGAGCCCCACATCAGGCTCTCTGCTCTGCGGGAAGCCTGCTTCTCCCGCTACCATTCCCTCTGCTTGTGTTCCCTCTCTTGCTGTGTTTCTCTCTGTCAAATAAATAAAATCTCAAAAAAAAAAAAAAAAGAATTAAGTATTTATATATTTCACATCTATATGTTAAACATTATTTCCTCTGTTCTGAGCAGCAACAAAACTGTTTTGGGCAAATAGCGCCATATACTGGATAATGTGGGGAATTATTTTATTGTTATCACGTCGACATTTCTAGGTTTTTCCCTTTTTAGGCAGAATGCGCCTCTTCAGCGTCCACTAGCATTTGCCACTGTGTTTCATCTTAGTAATTTGGTTAATTCCACCTTGAAACAACTTGGCTATTTTTACATTGGGCCATTTCTTTATTTACAGCCACACACTTTCAGTCCTCTTCCTCCTATTTCCATTCCACCTCTCATCCATATATTTTAGAAAACTATCTCTTCTTTTTCTCTTCACTTCCTGTCATTTTCCTTTTTATTCTCTCTTAATAAGGCCAAATGTGAATCCCCTTCCCCACTACAAATGACTGTTACATAAAGATAGTGCTAAGAATGGGCACCTGGTGGCTCAGTTGGTTAAGCATCTGACGTCTTAATTTCAGATCAGGTCCTGATCTCAGGGTCTTGAGATCAAGCTCTGCCTCAGCCCTTGGGTTGGGGCTGCCATGTCAGGAGCCCCTCACAGAGTCTGCTTGGGATTCCCTTTCTCCCTCTCCTTCTGTCCCTTTCCCTGCTCACATCCTCTCTCTCTCAAATAAATAAATAAATCTTTAAAAAAAAATGCTAAGAACACCTCTATATTAACAAAAATGAAACTGGTAACTTCCAGAGTGAGACAGGCTATATTCTAGAGCAAAATAGCAACTTTCTAAAACCATATTTAAGTAGACAAGGGAACTACCCTAATCACCTTAGAAGCAGTTTTAAACTGTGCTCACTTTCTGTGATCCTTTCCCATTCTGATTTTCCCTCAGGGGTGGATATAAGAATGTTCAGTGAGAGCCTATATAATATCTCTCTTTCTCTCTCTCTCTCTCTCTCTCTCTCTCTCACACACACACATACACACACACACACACACACACACACACACACACACACACAGCTTAACGCTCTGAGAGGCATGTATCTGAGAATTTAAACATGTCTGAGCTTGGCTAGAATCACTGATCATTTGCAGGAAAGCCCAAATTGACTTATTTAGAAAATAAGTCAACCTGAAGAAGGGAACCTTAGGTGTACAATTTTGAATAACAATAAGCCGTGGATTTAGGAACAGAAATGATGCAGACATATATATCCTGCTGGATAAAAGCAAATATTAACATAAACCCCTGCCAATTTACATTAAGTCTGGTTATCAATAAAGAGCTTGTCTCTGAGTGAGAACATAGAGATACCTTCAAGGTAAAGTTCAGACATGGCTTCTAAACCTATTGGGTCCCTCACTAGGAAGCTCTGTGTCATGCTTACTAAGTGAATAATAAATCAGGCTACCAAATTTTATGCAAGCAATGTGTCAGCCTCACTAAACTACTTTGAGTTTTCAAACATAGGTTGCTTTATTCTTAGAAATTTTCTCATTAAGATAACATCCTCTTAAATGAAAAAGTGCTGGAATAGAAAGTTGTTTGTGTGAAAAATTAGAGTGTTTGATTTGAATGCCGAAATGAAGCTAAGAAACCTGTCTGGTCTTTTTTGGTTTTCATCATCCCTAATATGTAGGCTGAGGGGCAGGTGCCAGGAGGAGGAGCAGGCAAGAAAAAAAAAATATCTCTGGCTGAAATTCCAGCCAGCTCAGAGAGTCTGGGACTTTCCCTGTAGCTGGCTCGATGGAGGAGTCTCAGCTCAGTGAGGTGCAAACAGAATGGTTTTATCTCTTCTAATAACTCTGAACCCCATTTCCACTCACTGGAGGGGGATGAGGAAGAGAAAGCTTAATCTTGTCCAATAATGGAATTTGAGTCCCATCGGAGAATTTAGTCCAGTTCAGTGACTCTTGTCTAATCTGGTTATTAAATTCTTAACTCTCATGACAGGTTGAACATCTCCCCTCTACACACATTAGATCTTTCCTACAGCTGTGCAGCCTGTTCTCCTCTGTATTCTCTCCTCTTTCTAGTTGCCCCTTCTCCTTGGTATTACCTCTCTCACTGCTCATGTGCTAAACACCAGACTGCCCCAGGATTCCCATTAATGGTAAACACTTAGCTCCTAGGAAGTTGTTTCCTTAAAAATAGATCCAAGGGTCGGGGCCCTGTGAGAAGGGTCATTTGGCCTCCCCTGAATCCCCACCGATGGTGTAGGCTGTGCCTTTCATTGTGCCCCTCGCTGTGCTGTGACTGTCCCCCTCAGACTGACCTTGGCATCCTCAACAGGGTGGATCTTAGAAAACTCTCATTCCCACTTCCCAAGGGTTCCAGAGTCAGTGCCAGACTTCATAGGCTTTCCCTCAGGGTCTTCTGGCACTGTTGGTGGGAACCTGCCAAATATCTGTCTTCCTCAAGTGGGTAAAGAGAAGTGAGGGAAGCGAGGATTACTCTAAGATCTGCTTTCCTGGAAACTCTCTTCTCCCTTCCCTGACGAGGAGGAGAGGGTGAGTAGGTTCCAGTGAAGGTTTTCTGGACACTCCAGCCTCTGCAAGCCCTAAGGTGGGGTGCACATTGGCAGGCCCGTCTGTGAACATAAAAGACAATAAGGAAGGTGAGACTATTCTCAAGTGTGGGCTGCCTCCATCGTACACCAGTACTATGAGAACTTGAGGTGGGCGTTGGATGGGGCAGAAAAGACTCTCAGTTGTTTCCTCACATGCAGACCAACTAAACAGAAAAGAAATTGGTAAGAAAGCCTCAACCTCTATGTGGAGTGTAAAGTATCAGTGGAAAAAAGTAAAGACCTGCTAGGAAAGAACACATGTGAGTGTGGGGGTGGAATTTAGAGGAAATGTTGGGAAGGGTACATTACCTGGTTCATGAATGCAACCGTTAACGGGTAATTTTGAGTTTTAGACTTGAAGGATCGAAGGACCGTGTCAAACGGGAAAAAGCAATCAAGGTTGCACAGCTATTAATAAAAAGTCATTTGAGGGAGGTGAAAAGCAAAGGCAAGCCTCTCAAGTCAGAAAATTTAGTGAAAGCAAAAGTAATAGGGAAAGCACCGCAGTGAAGTCTCTCAGTGCAACTGTAAGACTAAAGACAAACGTCTTCTTGGGAGGCGAGGCTGGAATGAAGGCCTGGGGATGAAGGCACACATCAAAGGAGCACAGGCTTTAGCACAGCGGCCCGACTGAAAGGAAGAAAGCAGACTCTCCAGATCCCCTAAGACTGCTACCCTTCACATGGGGGTCACGTCTTGCATGTTGTAGTAGGATCTAAAATGCAGCTTCTGAATACAAACCATCACTTAACAGTTGTTCATTAACTGTGTGCGATCCTCCTCCTGATGTTTTAGCAAAATAAATATTTTGCCTTGGACAACATAGGCATCTACTGACTACAGGTCATCTTTTGAACATCTACTAGTTAAATGTGTCCAGTTCCTCTCATTTTTTCTTAATGTGTTTGATGCTTTAGTGACGAAACAACATTTAGGTTCTATAAAAGAGAGGGAGAGAGAGAGAGACATACACATAGACAGTAAAAAGATAATTCCCGGAAGAATGTCAGAGAGATTTCTCAATAAAGCCTTGTTAAATGTCATTTGTTTGAGAGTAACGCCCATCAACTTTGGTCAGAAGTTTAATTAAAAGAAGACGTGAGAGAAGAATGGCTGAGAGCACAGACCTTGATGTTAGAGCAAATAGGAGAAATGCCAGCTCTGCTCTTTACCCGCCGTGAGGCCTTGGGAACGCTGCTTACCTCTCTGGGCCACAGTCGCATTCCTCTGTAAAGTAATAACACTCACCACGTCGAAAAGGATTTTAGTGAGATTTCAATGAGAAAATTTTTTTTTTTTTTTTTTTTTTTTTTTTTTACAAATCACAGCAATGCAATTTTTTATTGCAATATTTTTTTTGGAAATGCAATTTTTTTTTTTTTAAAGATTTTATTTATTTGGCAGAGAGAAACACAGCGAGAGAGGGAACACAAGCAGAGGGAATGGTAGCGGGAGAAGCAGGCTTCCCGCGGAGCAGAGAGCCCGATGCGGGGCTCGATCCCAGGACCCTGGGATCTGACCTGGGCCGAAGGCAGACGCTTAACGACTGAGCCACCCAGGCGCCCCGAGAAAATTTTTTAAAAAACTGACCTAATATATCTGTTCCATAGAGTTATACTGTTTCCAAACATGTTTTTATGCCAAATTAGACTAATGAAATACTGCCCTTCAGGATCCTTGGGAATCCAGCATATCATATTAATGTATGTGGTCAGCACATACGACTTAGAAATTTTTGTGTTTGATTTTCTTAAGTAGTTATGATGATTTTCTAAGACCTCTATCAAGTGTGAGGCTGACCTAGATACCTTATCCTTGATATCTTACAAGAATTACACAGAGGTGATTATTATTCCTATTTTGTGGGTAAACATAATATAGACCAATAACTTTAGTATTTTGCCCAAAGACCACAACTAACGAGACGTAAACTGAACAAATCCTGTATGTCTCTAAACACACATAGTTTCTGGGGAGTTCCAGTTCAAGATACCTGATGGAGGAAGATCCTGAATTCACCTCCTCCCTCAGACATACCGAATTTACAGCTACATATGGAACAATAGGCCTTGGGGGGAAAAAAAACAACAACCTAAAAACTTGCAGAGCAATCCCTTTAAATCAGGTAGACAAGAGGGAAAGCACATCAAAATAGGGAAGAAATGCTGGGACATAATCTTGCAGTAAACCCCAACCCTAGCACAGGAACTCACAACCAGGAGGGAACTCAAAACACAGAACTTCTTCCTGAGGAATGAAGGATTGTACTCTATGTCAGACACTACCTGACTACTAAGATCAGCACCTGAAAGACAAGTCTGCAAAACATTTGGCTTTGAAGATGAGAAGGGTTCCAGTGCCCATGAGTCCTGCAGGGTTATGGCCAACTGAGGCAGGGCCCTTAAAGCGCCCGTGTGCAGACACCTGTCCCAGGGCCCCATGCAAAAGTAGCCGTTTGAAAAGTGCCCAGACTTTATGTGAAAAAGACTTATCTCCTATTTTTGAAGTCTGAGTCTGACAGCCAGAGGCCTGCTAGGGTGTTCTCTGGGGTCAGAGAATGGTGGGAGCCCTCTTCCTGCTCTGCCTTGCTAAAGCTAGAAGGCACCGTCTTTTTAATATTTTTCTTTTTATTTCTTTACTTTTTTTTCTCTCTTTTCTTTCTCCCTCACCTCTCCCTCTTCTCCTCCCTCTCCTCCTTTGACTCCTCCTCCTCCTTCTTTCCTTCCCTCTTTTTTATGTTTTTGGCAAGTGCCATCTTTGCACACCCCCTCTTTCTTGCCTCAGCCAGTGAGTACCATCTTTGTGTTCTCCTTCTGCACGGCAGAACAGCAGTATCTCCCAGAGGACAGATTGGATGGCCTGGTGTTGGTGGCCACCACCCACGGAATACCCCTTGATCACCTGACTCTGGAGGCCAGGGGGTTTGTTAGTCCTCTATCCCACGGGACTGTGGCAATTAGGGACAGGTCTTGGCAGACCACCACTCCCAGGGTTGGCACAGACAGCTGACTGAAACAGACACCCACCCTTCTGAGAAAGAGGTCTATTTGGCCTGAGTGACAGGCTTCTGGTTTTAAATATACCTGGGAGCCTCCATAGTGGGTCTCAGGGAACGGAGGCCAGTGGATGCCACCTCCTGCTATCCCTCTGCCTTGCTCCAGCTCACTGGAATCTTGGAGAAGGGCCTTGATTTTTGTTTGTGTAGGGCCTTGATTTTTATCGCTGCTGCCAAGGGATATCTCTATGCTGCCCAGCTCTGGTGGCACTGGCAGTCCACATAGGACTGTAACTAGTAGAGAAAGGGTCTTAAACAACTACCACCCCCAGGGCACAGCAAGAGGCAACAGACCCAAGAGCTCAATATTGATGCGAAAGAGGCCTATTAGCTTATCATCATAGCTGCAGCCCAAAGGGCAGACTTTTCATTAAACATACATCGAAGGACTGACTGTCAACCTTTACTAAGACTTCAGAGGGCAGGCACTATCTTCAAACTCTCACTCTGCCACACTCCAGAGTCCTAACATGTCTAGGAAGGGAGCTCTTATACATGTCCAGTGTCCCAGTCTTTATATCTGGTGCCCTGGTTTTTGTAGCTGCCGCCCAGGGGAAACCTACTTATCACTTGGCTCTGGTGGCCAGAGGATCTTGCATTCCTGGGTCTAGGGGACTGTAACAGTTGGAGAGACAATTCTTGGCAAGCTACCATCCCGGGACCCTGAATAAGCAGCAGATGAAACATATCTTTAGCCTCTGTGTGAAAAAGGTCTATTTGCTTGACCTGGAGCATGGGCCTTAGGGGCAGAATTCAGACTTGGCACACATCTAGAAAGGGAACCCTCTTAAACTATTGGTGGGAATGCAAGTTGGTGCAGCCACTTTGGAAAACAGTGTGGAGATTCCTCAAGAAATTAAAAATAGAGCTACCCTATGACCCTGCAATTGCACTACTGGGTATTTACCCCAAAGATACAGATGTAGTGAAAAGAAGGGCCACATGTACCCCAGTGTTCACAACAGCAATGGCCATAATCGCCAAGCTGTGGAAAGAGCCAAAATGCCCTTCAACAGATGAATGGATAAAAAGGATATGGTCCATATATACAATGGAATAATATGCCTCCATCAGAAAGGATGAATACCTAGCTTTTGTATTAACATGGACGGGACTGGAAGAGATTATGCGGAGTAAAATAAGTCAAGCGGAGAAAGTCAATTATCTTATGGTCTCACTTACTTGTGGGGCATTAAGGAAAAACATGGAGGACATTGGGAGAAGAAAGGATAAATTGGGGGAAATCGGAGGGGGAGATGAAACATGAGAGACTGAACTCTGAGAAACAAACTGAGGATTTTGGGGGGGAGGGGGATGGGGGATAGGTGAACCTGGTGGTGAGTATTAAGGAGGGCATGTATTGCATAGAGCACTGGATATGGTGCATGAACAATGAATCTTGGAACACTGAAAAAATAAATTTAAAAAAATTAAAAAAATAGGGGTACCTGGGTGGCTCAGTCGTTAAGCGTCTGCCTTCAGCTCAGGTCATGATCCCAGGGTCCTGGGATCGAGCCCCGCATCGGGCTCTTTGCTCAGCAGGGAGCCTGCTTCTCCCACTACCATTCCCTCTGCTTGTGTTCCCTCTCTCGCTGTGTTTCTCTCTGTCAAATAAATAAAATCTTTAAAAAAAAAAAATTAAAAAAATTAAAGATTTGGCACACGTCTATAGGCTATAGAGATGCTTCCAGGGAATATAGGCCTGAGGATGCCATCTTTGTGCTCTCTCTATACCTCACTGTATCTCACCCACATCTCCCAGAAAGAAGATAAAGGAGATAATACACTTGTCTAGAGCCCCACATTTTGCTACTGTCACCCAGGAGACATCTCCAGATCACCCCGTCTTGGAGGCCAGCAGAGTTTACAATTGTAGCCACACAGGCATGTATATATTCGCATACTTTAAAAACTGCTGCCTGAGGGTTTGGCTTCCAATCAGCCTGAATTTAGGTTCTTATTATGATCCTCCTCTTTAGGACACTGACTCGTCTTGGCACACCTCCCACTGCTCGGAGCTATTAAAAATAAAATAGGAAGTTTGGACAATCACAAAATTTGAGAGATAGCCAACAGCTAGGGCAGAGTTCATCTGCTGCATAAGGCCAAACATTTAAGACTTAGAGAGGTAGCTGTTTCATCTAACACTTAGAAACCAGTAGGGAGTGTCAAGCAAAATGAAGAAACAGAGGAACATGTTCCAAATGAAAGAACAAGATAAAGCCTCAGGGGGAAAAAAGCCTTAATCAAACAGAGATAAGTATTTGTATAATAAATACAAATATAAGTATTTGTATAATAAAGAGTTTAAAGTAATGCTCATAAATGTACTCACTGGACTTGGGGGAAGAATGGATGAGCACAGTGAGAACTTCCATGAAGAGATGGAGAATATAGGAAAGTTCCAAACAGAGGTCACAGAGAGGATGAATATAATAAACACATTTAGTTTCTAAGCACACTTCCTCATGAGGTAAAACTTTTTCTTGTTGGAAGATTTACTGAGTTATTTCTGGGATACAATGTTAGGAGCATGTATTTGTTGATCACCTACTTACTGTATTTCTAGAATTGTGACAATATGATGGACACTGCCCTCAAGGGAGTCACAGTCTAGTGGAGGGAGAAGACTTCTTGGAAAAGAGTTGTCTGGATTAGCCTAATCTGACTCTCTTCTTTTTGCATGGTTAATATCTCCAAGAGCCGCTGTTCTCTTTCAGACTCAGTGGTCTCTAGGTGCCTTATTTCTAAAGTGCTTTCTCAATCTTCAGAAAGAAGAATGTTATAGAGGCAAGGCCCAAGTTGCCCAAATTCCATCTGTGATGGAGTTAGGAGTTGCTGACCACCAAGGTGAAGAAACCTGCAGAGAGATCCATAAGGGCATAAATCCATGATGCTTAAGAAGTACCAACGATCAAATGAAGTCAGGAGTTACAAACTAGGCAGAAACTGGAATGGAGTAGAAGCAGGCTAGAGATATGGGCAAATGCTGTGAGAAACCTACCTGTTGCATGCAGTGGCCCTTCAGTGGCCTTTGGGCAGGTTTGTATCAGGATACAGGGTTGAGGCAGACACCAAATAATGAAAACACGGCTTATCTGTTAGGGTGGCTTTTAGTTGGACATAGAAAATTTAACAGGCTTAAACAAATAGGGGTTCTACTTACCTTCTCAAAGTCAGTATGTGACGAGCCAAATCCATCACCTTGCTTTCTTCTCCCTTTCTGCCTTTTGCCAAACCACGAGGAGGGAGCACAATGTCATGGAAAGACAAGGGCTCTGGTCCAAATGTCAGGTCTGTCACCTAGCTCCCATTTTGTTCCCTGAAACTGGTCAAGGACTCTTGTTTGCAAGTAAAAGAAACTCAACTCAAACTAACCTATGTATAAAAAGGAGATTATATTAGATCACCTAACAGAAACATCCAGGGGCTAATGTGCTTCAAGCATATCTAGACCCAGGTAGTCAAGCATCATCAGACATGTCTGTCCTCCTTCTGTAAGCTCTGCTCTGGACATTATAGCTTCAGCTCTCCCAACATTGTGGCCATGGATTGGTGGGTCCCCAAAGAAAAATGAGTGCCAGAACAAAATGAAGGAAAAGTTAATGTTGAACAGGCAAAAACTACCATTATGATAGTAATAGTGCCTTCTCACATTCCACTTGTGGAAAAGATTGAATGAGAGAATACACATAAAAAGAGCCATATGTAATTTGATGTAATGAAAGATGCTCAGACTTCTGTCCTCTTTGATGGTGTCCTTTTCTCCCCCATCCCGAAATTTAGCCTACTTGGGTAATAATGTATTTTGAAGTTGTAAAAATTATTTGGTAACATTTAAGAACTAGTAAATTTCACATAAAAACCCAGATTTCTCATTGTTCTTGATAAGTAGTAAGATCTGGCAACAATCAACTGTGCCAAGATGGGGTTCCTCCTCCAGGGGGCAGGTACTGCCGAGTCTGCCCCCAGACTCACCCTCAGAGACATCTGGGATCCTTCTCCTGTCTTCACACAGCCTCATGCCCCACCATTTCCTCTGGGAATCTCCTACCTTCTGCCTGGTACTCTCACTTCCAAGGCTTTGCCCGAAGGCCTTTCCTCATCCTTCTTATCAGTCTAAATCCCCTCTACCCTTCAAGGCTAATTAAAGCACCAGGACTCCCTCAAACCTTCTCTAAGCATCCCAGTTTGCAGAGCTCTGTCTTCTAGGCAAGGACGTCTTGTATGTAAGGACAGCCAGTGACAACCAGGACTGCACAAGCTGTAAGTCCTCAAGTGGCCATGAGCACAGGAGGGAGCCACTGGTACTGTGAGACAGGGACACACAGAGAGATGGCAGAGACAGGCAATGACACCAGCCCTGCGACAGAAGACAAACAGGAGTTGGACAAGCAAAAAAATTATGAAAAACGTGTTTCTCATCTACTTTGAAATAAACCTCTATATTTATAATTCAAAATATAGGGACACACAAGATATTCTCCTTTACTGCAACCAGCCTTTAAATAAAGAGTTATAGCAAGGCTTAGTTTTAGAAATAAAAATGTCAAGGTGGTTGGTGTTCAGGGTTTACTCTGTAGCCTTAAAGGAGACTTGTAAGTAGGAATTGCAGCTGGGATAAGAAGGCTGAAAAGTGCTTTTCCATGATTAAGGGATGAGGTGCTCCTACATTTTGGTTTAATTCCCTCTTTCGGTAAAATAGCATTTGGAGATTGTATTCAGAGAGCTAATAACAGAACAATTTAATCTACACAGTGGTCAAATAGGAGTAAACAGTATGTGATGTAAATAGTTTTCTATGATTCAGAGAGTAATAATAGTGTGATTCCACCATTAAAAAAATATCCAAGGTAGCAATTTAGATAATAGTGATATGACTGACTTCTCGTTTTTAACTTCTGAGTTAAAAAAGAATAAAATATAGTATAATGTGCTTTCAACCAAGTAAAATTGTTTCCATATATGTGGACAAGGATAGTAAGGTAAGTATTCAAAAATTAAAAATAGCTTTTGTATTAAAGAGGTGAGGAGGCTTATAGGTGATTTTAATACACATTTTAAAGCTATTTAATTTTGTCACATTCTGTCAACTAAAAGAGGATATCCACCCACCTGGAAGAAGGGAATGTTGTCTTCTTAGTCTCTGGCTTAAGGAAAACTGATAGTCACTTTCCAGCCACCATAGAGCTAGTAGGGGGAAGGGGATGCTTTAACTGAAAATTCACCTTTGCAGATCTCACCTTGGTTTTGCCTAGCATCATTTGGTTCTTTAAAGGCGTCACACTGCCCCCTGCTGCCAATAAACTAAAATGGAAACTTTCAACTGGCTACCAAGTTTACTTTTCTATATTTTCTGAAAAATCCAGACCATGAGCAAGAAAGAGAGAACACCTCAATACCACCATATGTGTGGGTGTTCCATGCCTTGTTAATATTTTATATTTTTAAATAGCCTTTACAATGCCACTTTTTTTTTTAAGCCCTTGATGGGCAGGTTTACAAACTTTAGGTGCCCTCCAGTGGCTGAACTTGTTATGAGGACTCTAGGAGACCCTAAGCACTTTAGATGATGTAGAAATTATTAACAGTTTCCAAAAGTTTGCTGCTCCCTAATAAAATGGGTCTCTGAAGAAGCAACGGGATTACCAAACTCTTACAGAACCTTCTTTGAGATTTTGTTTAAAGTATTTAAACCAAAGAAAAGTAAATAAATAAGGGTGTATTTTGAGCAAGCATTGTATAATAAAACAGTAACCACATATAATCCAAAGCAGGGCCATATCCTGCCTTAATAGGGTTTGAAGTGTATATATAATTTGGAGCACTCTTAAACAAATCATAGGAGTTATCTACTTTTGCAATTTTATACAAACCACGAAGAGTCCCTCATAGGGTCTTAGAAGAAAATCCTGGCTTATAAGGGCGCCTGAAACTTATGTCTCATAGCCTCAGGGGAAATTGGCCTCTGATCCAAAGGTATTGTTTAACTAGCTTCTGGACTTTACCTAGAGTATTATAATCGAGAGCCTTAATAAATTAGGGGACATGTATACATTTAGTAACATGGTAGTTTTTTTGTGGCCTTTCTATCCTCTGACTACTGAGAATTAATGATCTTTGAACCATTCAGCCAAATGAAAATAAATCAAGTGAAAATAAATCAGTTTGTTTATACAGAAACAACTTTAATTGCCTGGATTGTGTGTGGGAAGAATTATAGAAGATCAGATACTTCCAGGAGTCTAAAAGAGATAGTAATGGAATTAGTGCAACTATTTAAAACTATTTTAAAAGAATGAATCTTGAAAATTGATCTTCATGTTTGGTTAATTCCCAGAAGAGAATTGTATTCACTGATCACCTGTGAAAAACCATTTGTTAATTTTAAGATTAGAAACCAGTTCAGGTGGGAAAAAAGCTACTTATCTTTCACAAAGAAGAGCTTTCTATTATAGGAAACAGAAGACTTTATTTTGATTCTAACCACAGGAAATAAAAAGCTTCCTTGGGTAAAATCTCCAATAGCCACCTAATCATGTGTTATTTTAGCTTTTTGAATAGTTCATAACACTTTCAGATATTCTGTCCTTTCTATCCATTCCTTTATTTACTTATCATATCTTACCGGTTTCCTTCCACAGTATGTAAAATTCATGACCACAGGGCTCTTGACTGTCTTGTCCCCAGAGCAGGGCCATAGTATCATGGGATTCCCTTTGCCTGGAGGTCTGTGCAAATGGCACTCTCGAGGGCTACAGCACAGTCACTGTCCAGAGCCTCGGTCTGACCTTGTTTCAGAAGAGTCTCTCAACAAGGCTATATTAGTGCATGAATAAGTGATATGCTAGCCTATTTATTATTCTCATTTGAAACTAGCATGAGAAATTGTAAGGTTTTGTGTCGCATAAATCAAAGTACATTTACATGTGCAAACTGGCTTCACTTTGACGACTTTTTCTGACTAAGATGACTCTTGACTGACTTAGCTTGGTCCGTGACTGTCAAATCAGTAAAATAGAGGAACAGTACAGATCTTCTGATTTCCTGTGTCATATTCTGCGTGTTACATTTTCCCTGTCTCCAAGGCCAATTCCTTCAGACTGCTTGTGCTTTTCTGTGACCAAGGAGTGACAGGGCACATGCTGTTTTGTTTTGCTTTTCCAGCATTCAGCGAGCCTGGCGTGAGTACCTGCAGCGGCAGGACCCCTTGGAGAAGAGGAGCCCGTCCCCACCTTCTGTGTCCTCAGAGAAGCTGAGCAGCTCTGTCAGCATGAACACCTTCTCAGACAGCAGCACACCCGTGAGTGCCACGTTTCCTCTTTATGGCCCGACTGGCCAGTCATTTGATTACCAGGTCTTTGGTTCCGAGAAGGAAATGTCGAGATGTGATCAGGTGGCTTGTTGTTAGGTGTATCTACTTTGCTCACTTGCTATATTTGAACCCATGGTGAGGGTTTGTCGTCTGAGAATGAAGACGTAATTCATAAGCACAAAGTGTACTTCATCAAGTTTGAGAGATTCGATTGCATTTGACCTCAACCTAATCTACTCGTTTGTGCGTTTGCATTCCTCTATTTTAAGAATATCTTTTCCTTTTCTTTGTAACAGTGTGTTCCCTTTAGTCTGTGCCTCTGGTAGAGTTTTGCTGTGCTAATATGATAGAAGATTAGTTTGGTTATAAAGAGAACTTTAACAGGAAGAATTCAAAGGGGTCACAAACTTAGGAGTTGCAACTCAGATCCCTGCAGGGGTCAGGTAAGAAACCCTTGTGGCTGATGTGGGGCTAAGCCATGACTGGCTACTGAAGAACACAGGCCTTACGTATCAGGGGAGTCCTGCTTAGATCCTGGATATGTTGCTGTGCAGGGATGCTGGACAGACAGACACTGCCAAATGTGATGGCAAAATTCTTCTCTTAAGGGATGCCAGAAATTCAGATTTTTAAGTGTTGGCAACTAATAAGAAAATTTAAAATGTGACTAGACCATTCCTGCAGATCATAATTATCCCAGAGGCCACCTGTTTCAGAACCCTGGTACACAGTTACACAGTATGGAACATATGAACGTCTTTATTTAAAAACAACAACAAAGAAAGAAACATACCAAATGTGGTAGAAAATAAAGGATCAGGCAACTGTAATACAGAGTGTTGCGAATATGGTCTTTGTAATCATGTATGATAGTCACTGGAATACACAGAAAGAAGTTGGGAAGAGAAATGAAGTAACTATACAAGTGTATTATTTTTAAAAAGTGTTTCTTGACACTTGGTAATCATGTTTATTCAGTGGTTAAAAGGCTCCGCAGTGGCCACAATAATGTATTCACATTGGGATCAAGCAAAGGTTGCTTTGACATGTTTTCAGATGATTGCATTGCATGTTCTTTAATAAGTGGTTTTATCTGTTATGGATTCTAAAGAGAGAGCACTAACTTGAGTACAAATAACAGTGGTAGAAGATCTATTTTTAGCCGACAGCAGAAATTGAATACTCAGTGACTCGGTGCCTTTTTAAAACAATTTTTGGGGGGAATGACTTATCTGAACTGGTCTTATGATCACTAGAGGGCGTTGATGAGCTATAATGGAGTTAAGTATGACTTTATCTCATGATTTGCAAGTCAAAAATAATGTGAAAATTAAGTGTTTAGGATGCCTTTGCTGTGAATGACAATAGAAATGATTTGATATGAATTAAGTAACTGAATATTTTATTTGAATGATGGAAACTGAGTATCAGCAATCATTCTGCCTGTTAATTAAAAGTTTGGATTTACTGCCTTCCTATTTTCTCAAAGCCCCCGTTCCTGACAGTATCAACCATTGCTGGGTCCAGTGATATGTGATGGTTTTAGTGTTGCTTTAGGGTAGTTAACTTTTGACGTTATTGAAATTCTGGGATAATCTATCTTTGTTTTATAGTTACCCTGCCATACCACTTAGATTCTAGCACCTTAAGTATCTTAGTGCATAAATGCACATTCTTCCTTCCCCCATAGGTCATCATATAAACATGATGTGCAATACCTTTTGCACATCTAGCTTGGCTAGCAGTTCTACCTTATTTGATTTAGCCTGGCCTTCAGGTCCCCTGATGTTTCTTAGTAGAGCAGATTTCCTCTCTCCAATGTCCTCAGCAGTCTGGTTTCCTCTATAGTGTCTCTGGATGAATTGGGAGTGGCACCCTGCCCCACCACTGTATCATCATACCTTATCTCTATGCTCATGGGACCAGGATAACTCTTCATTGTGTGCAAGTCTGGCTCACTCCTGATTGCCTATAAACAATGAGAATCAAGACATTTTCAGAAAACATTATTGGAATTAGCTTCAGAAAACAAGCAGACCCTGCCCAGAATTCTAGTAGAGGTTATTGATTATAACAAAAACTTCGGGATGAATGGTTGCAGTAGCATGACACTATGTATACAAAATAAAATATGAAAATACAAGTGGCTGGAACATCCCCAAGTCTCTAGTTTGTCAGGCAGGTAAAATACCCAATTCATAATTTTTAAAAACTTTATGCTTTCTTGTTTGGAGCTGGTATATCTAGTTAAGGTTGTTTTATTTCCCATGATCATCACTTTGTTTGGGACCTCTTTCAGAAGATTCATTCTTACATGTTTTGGTGATCACAGCCCCATGAAAGGAAAGTGACTCTGTTCTACTTTGATTAGCCTACCAGACCCACTGGGTTCATACATCCTCTTAGGGAATTCCAAATAGGAAGACTTGGTCTTACTGCTCTCTGATGAACAGACCTCAAGTTTATGAAGAGGATAAGGATGAGCCCTGGTGCACTTGGCTGCCATAAAAAGATGAGTTTTCTCTAATAAAATGAGTCCATTTGGAACTTCAGGGGTAAAAGCCTTTAGTTTAGGTCAGTGCTCGCAATGAGGTGTTTCCCTGGGGGATTCTCTGGGGCCCTAACTCCTACCAGATATCTTCCAACTTGATGAACTCAGCCCTCTTTCTCTGGGCTTGATCTGTCACTGTTGTTGCCTAGACCATTGTCTGTCTTCTCAAATTTGATCAGCTGCCTGTCCTGTCCCTACTATTAACCCTGTACTGTCTTCTAACACAGCCTCAATTGGAAACCAGTCTGCCCTTCTCTAACCGTGTGCCTTTCCAGCTGCTCTGCCTGCCCCATGTCTATAATAATTGCAATTACTGCTCATAATAGCTTTCTGCCCCAGGGCATGTGCTGCATAGGAAGCCAGCAACCTGGGCTGGGTGAGTCCCTGTGCCGAGCTGAGAATGCTGCTCTGGCATGCTTTTGCTCTCTTTTGGCTAAGCATGATGGTTAATATAGTTCTGAGAATATTTCTGCTCTAAAATATATCAGAACAGTAATGTTTCAGTATGAGGTCTCAAAATCATCATCTTAATAAGAGCCGAGCACTTGTGATGTGACAGGCACCTTGCTAATGCTTTCCATGGATTATTTCACTTAATCCTCTCACTGACCATATGAAGGAGGTACATTATTATCTCCATTTTACAGATGATGAAAATGAGACCTAAAGTGATAACTAACTTGCCTTGAGTTACTCATTGGCTGGAGCCGTCATGCTTCACTATTCTACTATATTGTACCACTTGAAAATAAGCCTGCCTTTAGACATGGTCAAGCAGAGGAAGAAATAATCCGTGCATCAATGTATTTCTAAGACTGTTCCACAATTTAGCAGGTATAAACAGTGAATGAAATAATTGAAAAAAGAGTCCTCATTTGATTTTATAAATTGCCTCCTTCAATGCTCTTTGATTAAAACCTCAAACCTCAGCTGCTCAGTGCCAAATTAAAGAGCAACAGGA